>PVKZ01003217.1:106685-149748 GCA_004027375.1 Macroglossus sobrinus
TTTTTTTTTTTTTTTTTTTTTTTTTTTTTTTTTTTTTTTTTTTTTTTTTTTTTTTTTTTTGCTTGTAAGATTTGTGCTGGGAAGTCCAAAGATAGTCTAATGGTTTTCCTTGATAGGTTGCTGCTTTTTCCTTGGCCACCTTGACAATAATTTCTTTTTCATTTATGTTTTGCTGTATCATATGGTAATTTTATTCTTAATCTTTTGAGAAACTTCTACACTCTTTTCCATAGCAGCTTCCCCAATTACAATTTCCCCAACAATGTACAAAAGTTTTCACTTCTCCACATTTTTTTCCAATACTTGTTTCTTTTCTTTGTCATTACTTTTTGAAATATTTAATATAATGTGTCTTGGCGAAAGTCTTTTTTGGGTTGAGATAATTGGATGTTCTGTTAGCTTCTTGTATTCAAGGATTCAGCTTATTCTTTGCATTTGGGAGACTTTCATCAACTGTTTGATATACTCTCTATTCCCTTATCCTCTTCTTCTCCTTCTGGTATACCCATTATTCTTATGTTGCTTTTCCTGATGGTGTCAGATAGTTTTTGTATAGCTTTTTAATTTTTTTTCATTCTCAGTTTTCACTCTTCTGAGTCATTCTAGATTTCTGTCTTTGATATCACTGATTCCTTTCTTTATCTAGTCACTTCTATTTCTTAAGCTTGCTATGTAATTCTTTTATTTTAATGTGTTCTTCTCCAGAAGTTCTATTTGGTTCTTTTTGGGGTTTTGATCTCTTTACTAAAAGACTCATTTTGTTCATCTATTTTGATTCTAAGTTCTTGAAATTCTCCTTAAGATTTTTTTGCCTCTCACTGAGTTTTCTCAGGAGTGCAATCTTGAGTCCTCTGTCATTTAAGCGCATATTTCTATGTCTTTAAGTTTACTTTTTGGAGATTTTTCTCTTTTTTTTTTTGAGCTGCCTTGTTACCTTGGTTATTCATGATACCTGATGGACTACCATACTCTGCCATATTCTAGGAATAAGATTTATTATATAAAGGTCTCTCTTTAGCATGTTGATAAGAAGGTATTTTTCTTTTGATTTCTAGTAGGTGGCACCAAAACCTCTTGGATCTTTGCTTTGAGACAAATAAAGCTTTTTTTTCCTTTCTCTCTTACTGATATACTGAATATTCATATCACAAGCTACCCTTAGTACCAGAGCCTGTATGTGGTATTGGCTATGGTTTTTGTATTGGTGCCAATTGTGCAAATTCCCCTGAGGTCCTGTGGTGATAGGTCTGGGAGAATAAAGGGTGGAGGGATCATGTGCTCTGGGTTAGTGGGTGGGGTTTCTGCTAGGCTTCCTATCTCGGCCTCCTCTTTCTATTCAACAGTGGTTGCTAAGACACAGCTGTTGTCCCTTTACACTTAGTTCCAGCTCTGCTTTCTGTCCTGAATTTTAGACTCTTCTGTGTGAAACTCACTGATCCCTTAGGTAGGGCTGTTCAGGAATTGGCCACAATTTCTGCCCTCTTCTTCTTACTGCAGGGAGCTCCAAATGCATGTGACAGCTTCTTCGTTCTTCCCAATTTACCCTAACAGACTCATGCAGTTTTGACCTTCAGAAGTTCTATGTACAGATCGCTCATGCAAACCTGCTTGTGTGCTAGTTGGGTGTTATTTGTTGAATTTTAGATGTTTAGCTTATTGTTATTTTAAGGGGAGATATCTGGGGAGATCCCATGCTTCTGACATCACTTTCATTTTCTCTTTTTATGTGGGTTAATATTTGCTTTATGTATTTAGGTGCTCCTAAGTTGGGTGCAAAATATTTACAAGGGTTTAATCTTTTTGTTGGATTAATCGCTTTATCATTATGAAATGTCCTCCTTGTCTCTTATTATAGTTTTTGTTTCCATTTTGTTTGATGTAAGAAATACTGGTCTGGTTACCCCTGTCCCTGACTTGACCCAAGGCAGTTTAGCAGAAGGACCAGTGCTCCTAAAGGACTGACACTGCTTGTCAGTAGCCCATAAGTATCTGAAACTCGAAGATCCTCTGGGTGATATGTGTGTTGGGTGGTGGAGGAACCCCGGGAGTCTCCTGGATCTATTGAGTAAATTTCTCCTAGCCACTGCTGTGTCATTTTACATGCTAGTGCTATCACTGTGGCTCCAAGTACAAGTTTCCAATGGCAGCAAGGTCAGCTGCTGCCCACCTCAGACTTGCAAATACACAAGCTTTGTTTAAGAATTACTGAGGCTCATGGGTGTCTCAGCCTACTGAAATATAAGAACGAGTTAATCAAAAAAAGCCTGAAAACTAGACAAAGGTGATCTACACCTTAGTAATGTTTAACTAAAGCAAAATGGCCTAGTTCCTGGAACCCCTAACCGCCTCCCGTTAATAATGAAATTTTTAACAATGTAACAATGAGCTTGTACGCTAACTGCCGATTTTAGCTTGTGTCGCCCTGCTTGCTTGCCTGGCATGAAAAACAATGAATTAAATATAAGTTGGACATGATTCTTGTTCGGGGATGCTCCTAGCAAGGATAACCACCAGCTATTAAACAGTCTTTGAGAGCATACTTGGTTTGGTCTATTCAATATTAGACACAACATTTGGAGGCCCCAGCGAGATTCTTCTGCACCTCCAGGTAAGGAGATCTGTTGGTTGTGTGGGTGGTTCGGTTGCCCCGGCTGCAACAGGGGAACCTTGTGTGCTCCGAGAGGCCTCTGGGGATTTTACCCAGCCTGGGCCAGGATTCTCCCTCCTCTCAGCAGCGGCAAAGGGGAAACCACCTGTATGCTCTAGGACTGTATTGACAGGGGGCCCAGGGCACCTAGTGAGTTGGATGTGACACAGGATTACTGGTCCAGTGGGGGCTGTGACGACAGACCCTCACCTAGGTTTGGTGTTAAGTGTGCTTCTGTTTGTCTGGCAGGGGGCCCAGGGGACTTAGTGAGTTGGATGCGACACAGGATCACTTGTCCAGTGGGGGCTGTGATGACAGACCCTCACCTAGGTTTGGTGCTGAGTGTACTTATTCATCTATCTGTTTGTCTAGTTGGTTGTTTGTGTTCGCTTTTGCTCTGTTTTGTGTTTTGTGTAATAATGGGACAAACATCTGGAAAACCAACACTGCTTCAATGTTTACTGAAGCATTTCAAGGATTTTAGAAGGTGAGCACAAGGATATGGGGCTTCGGTAACATCCTTTGACTTACAGTGATTTTGCCAATCAGATTGGGCCACTTTTGGAGTTGGATGGCCGAGTGAAGGTTCGTCTGATTTGCAAACGGCCTTCCGGGTAAAAAGTATACTATATGGGAATCCAGGCCACCCAGACCAAGGCCCCTGTATTGATGTATGGATTGACGTCGTGTCAGATGCCCTTAAATATTTAAAAATGCGCCTGGGGACACCACTCCCATGGTGTTATATGTTCCTTTTACTACTAGTGATTTGTATAATTGGAAAATGCAGACCCCTCTGTTTTCTGAAAAACCACAAGTGTTAATTTCTCTACTTGAGACCATTTTCTTACTCATCAGCCCTTCGGATGCAACATGCGTTCCCCAGTACTTGTCCCAACTGGGACCCCAACACCACTCAAGGTAAGGAGACTCTCCAACGGTTATCACCAGTTGCTATTGCAGGGCCTGAGAGCGGCTTCCCATTGCCCAATTAATTTGTCTTAAGTAAGTTAGGTGGTGCAGGGAAAGAATGAATCACCGTTTGCCTTTTTAGAAAGATTATTGAAATCCTATTGCTTATATACCCCTATAGACCCAGAAGACCTTATCAATAGATGGGCAATTAATTTGACTTTTGTTAGTCAGTTGGCCCCAGATATCAGAAAGAAACTACAGAAATTAGAAGAATTTGAGGGTGAAAATTTATCTAAGCTAATAGAGATAGCACAGAAGGTATTTAATAACAGGGATGATGTGCAGAAGGTCATGTTTGTGGTACTACCTTGCTAAGTCTTTTGACACCTATGCAGCAAGTGTATACTATATTGGACTTGAAAGATGCCTTTTTCATCTTGCTTTTGGCCAAGATGAGTCAACCTATTTTTGCCTTTGAGTGGGAAGACCTTGATGGGCTGTTTTCAGGAAAATTAACATAGACTAGATTGCCACAGGGGTTTAAGAATTCCTCTACATTATTTGATGAAGCCTTGGGAAGAGACTTAGTTGAATATAAGCAGCAGCATCCGACTGTTACACTCTTGCAGTATGTAGACGATTTATTATTAGCAGTTGAAACTGAGGAAGTGTGTCTCCTGGCAACTAAGGACTTACTAAAAGAATTACAAGAAAAAGGGTATAGTGTATCTGCTAAAAAGGCCCAGCTTTGCACTTCCCAGGCTATGTACTTAGAATATAATTTGGAGGGAGGAACATGAAAATTTTCACCCAGCAGAATTCAGGCAATACTTGGCATTCCTACCCTGCAGACCAAAAGACAAGTACAAAAATTTATAGGGGCAGTAGGTTACTGCCACCTCTGGATCCCTGGATTTGCGGACTTGGCCAAACTGCTATACACTAGCACAGGGTGAAGGGAAGTTGAACAACAGGCCTTTGAGACTCTGAAGGGGGCCTTGATTTTGGCCCCAGCCTTGGCCTTGCCAGACTTGGAAAAACCATTCCAGCTATTTGTGACTGAGGTAAGAGGGATTGTCAGAGGGGTCCTTACACAGATTTTGGGACCCTGGGAGTGATCAGTGGCATATCTCTCAAAGAGACTGGGTCCTGTGGCTGGAGGATAGCCTAATTGCCTGAGAGCACTAGCTGCTACTGCCATATTGACTAAAAAAGCCTTGAAATTGACTTTGGGCCAAAATATCCAGATTGCGACCCCACATGCAGTTGAAGTCATGCAGCACAGCCCTCCTGAGAGATGGATTTCCAATGCCCGGATCACTCAGTACCAGGTATGGTTACTGAACCCCCCACAGATCCGGTTTTTAAAAACTGCAACCCTGAATCCCGCCACGCTGCTCCTGGATGATGACCTGCAGGCTCCATTACATGACTGTGTTCAGCACCTTGAGCAAGTGACTGGACTACGGCCGAACTTGAAGGATGAGCCATGGCCTAATCCAGATGCGGTAGTATTTACTGATGGAAGCAATTTTGTATCCGAAGGAGTAAGGTATACTGGGGCAGCCGTAATAATGGTCGGGGATATAATATGGGCACAGGCTTTAAGCCATGGGACATCGGCACAAAGGGCTGAACTTATAGCCTTAACCAAAGCTTTATGGTGGGTAAAAAACAAGACTGTAAACATCTATACAGACAAGTAGATATGCTTTTGCTATGCCCATGTACATGGAGCCTTATACAAGGAAAGGGGACTGTTAACATTGGGAGGCAAAGAAATTAAAAACAGGGAAGAGGTTTTAGCTTTGTTAGAAGCTATTTGGCTACCAAAAAGGGTAGCCATAATTCATTGTTCTGGGCACCAAAATGCAGAGACTGAGGTGGCACAAAGGAATTCCTTTGCAGATCAGATAGCAAAGGATACTGCCAGAAAACCAGTGGGGCCCATAGACATTTGCCTCTGAAGCTTCCCTTGACCTTTGAAAAAAGGCCTGAGCATGCCCCATTTGACTTAGAACTAAGTGAAAGACTAGGAGGAAAAGGAGAACAAGGATGGAGAATGCTCCCTGATGGGCGGCCGCTCCTTCCTCAGGCTTTGGAAAAGACCTTAGTGGACTTAACACATAAGTCCACCCATCTGGGAGGAACTAAATTGATTGAACTATCGAAAAGGGATTATTATGTTCTAGGACTAAAAAGTTTAGACAAGGGAGTGGCTAATAGGTGTGCAATATATGCACAAGTAAACCAAGGAAAGACTTCCACAGAACAAGAAGTGAGACTCAGGGGCAAGAAACCTGGGGAACACTGGAAGCTTGATTTTACAAATTTTTGGATTTAAGTATCTGTTAGTTTTTATTAAAACATACTCTGGATGGACTGAGGCTTATCCCACTAAGCATAAACTGTACAAGTAGTAGCTAAGCAATTAGTGTCAGAGATAGTTCCACGATTTGGCCTACCTATAATATTGGGGTCTGACAATGGCCCAGCGTTCTTCACTGTAACTCGTCAAATTATGGTAAAATTATTAGGAATAGAATAGAAATTGCACTGTGCTTATAGACCTCAAAGTTCAGATCAGGTAGAGAGGATGAACAGGGCTTTAAAGGAGATATTGACTAAATATAAACTGGAAACTGGCAAAAATTGGGTAAGCCTCCTTTCCTTTGCACTTCTCCATGCTAGATGTACCCCTTATGTTAAAGAAATAACACCTTATGAAATAATGTTTGGGCATCCACCCCCTTTACTGCCCAAACTAGGAAGTAAAAAGGAAATAAAAGTACAAATCTGTCCTTGCTTAAGTCTTTACAGGCTTTACAATTAACCCATAGGGATGTGAATCACCTGGTGTTGGCTGCCAGAGAAGACAAGCACTTCTCTCCCAAGCCCCACTCTCATTAACCAGGTGACTGGGTCTAGATGAAGAAAGTACAACCTGCTGCTCTTGAGCCTAGGTGGGAGGGCCCAGTTCCTGGCATCTTAACAATGCCAGCGGTGGTTAAGGTTGCTGGACGATGCCATTGGATCCACCACACCCGACTCAAAGCAGCCCAGCCTCCAGACCCTGACCAGAGATGGAAGGCAACGCCTTCTGGAGATCTCAAGTTAAGACTTTCACATGTTTAATATTTGTATTTGCAGTTTGTGATGCTGCTAATCCTCACCAACCTTTTTTGGTTAGATGGGACTTAACCTGTTTTGACACTGGGACTAACATCACTAGTAACTCTACCCTGTATCAGCCTTTTTTTGGGGGTAGATTTATGTGATATACTGGGAAAAACTTTTAACACTATTTTGTCATCAGGATTTGGGGCCAATTTTTTAAAGGGCCCCTGGTATGGTGCAGATTAAACTAAAACGAAAAGGGTTTACAACAGGTGCTGTTCTTATCAGCCATTTTCTGCTCACTTGTCTTATAAATTACTGATTTGGTATTCTGCTTCATCTACTCTACTTTCAATTTCTTCTAGTATGTATTTCAGTTCAGTTATTGTATTCTTTATTTCTGAATGGTTATTTTTTCATGGTCTCTATGTCCTTTTTTATGTTGCTATCTCTTTGTTGAAGTTCTCACTATGTTTGTTGAAGATTCTTATAACCAGTGTTTTGAATTCTGTTTCTGGTAGGTTGCTTGCTTCTATTTTATTTAGTTCTATTTTGGGAGTTTTCTTTTGTTCTTTTATTTGGGACATTTTTTTGGTTTCTTTATTTTGGCTGCCTCTCTACTTGTTTTTCTGTGTTATGTAGACCTGCTACAACTTTCAGTCTTAGCGGGGTAACCTTATGTAGTACATATTCACAGTCTCTCTGGTCACCTGAGCTGGATGCTCCAGGAGTGTCTCTTGAGTGGGTTATGTGTGCCCACCTGTTGTAGTTGAACCTTGATTGTTGTTGGTATGTCAGTGTGTGCATTTGACTTGAAATGGCTGGCTGTGATGATTGACCATGATCATATCATGTGAGTTGCTGTGCAGGGACTGATCTCATGGGATTTGCCCCAGTGTTATCTGGTACCTGCTGAGACCACCTTTCAGTGTGCTGCTTGTGAGGCTGATAAAGTTGGTGTTCTGATATGGATATTCTGTTTTGGGGGTGTCTTGGAAGGACTCCTGTGCAGGCAAGGTCAACAATTGTTTGTGACTAGTCTGGGGCTACCTGGTACAAGCCACAAAGTGATCAACAGTTTGTCGCAGCCTATGCTAGATCTGGAGGTGTATAGGGGAGACCACATTGTGAAACAAGGCTGGTTGTCACCAGTACTTGGCTGGGAAAGCTAAACAAAATTCCAGAGTTTCCCAAAGCTTACCACTGTCTGCCAGCTGTCCACAAGGATTAGTGACTGAAAGAGCCTTGGGTTGTACAAATAGTATGGGATATAGGTAGGGCAGTGTCTTAGGGAGTCACTAGCATGACATAAGTGGTGTTCAACAAGTTAATGCAGATTCAGATTTGTCATCAGTGCTGAGCCTGGGATAACACCACAGAGATCCCAGAGCCCACAGGAGTCAACTGCCACCAATCTGGTGCCCAGGGATCACTGAGAGTTGTCCCCCCCAAAAAAAAGTGCAGTGCAGGCTGACCCAAGCTGCCTGCTAGCTGTGAAAAGGCCTGTGGTGTTACATAATTTGGGTGGGGTAAAGTCCCAGGGATTCACCAGAGTAGAGTGAAAGGAGCTCACCAGGACAGTGAAAATTAAGATTTGGCCTTGTAGGGGGAAGGCTCAACACAGGAAATATGGCATTCACCTTTCATCCACATGGGAGAATGTTTTAACACAAGGACAATGGCAGATTTCTTTCCAGCCCTTGCTTTGAAGCCAGAGATTTCAGTCTTTCCTTGTTTTTCTCTGATACCTCATTAGTTGTTGTTCCTTTGCCAAAGCCCAGGGTAAGTGCCTGGGAGTGAAAGAATCTGTTCATGTTCCCTTTTAAGAGGACTCCTGTGTTTTCAGCCATATCCATCTCACCTAATTGGCAGAATATGGCTGATTTTCATTGCCATATGTTGCGGGGCTGATATTTCTAGCACTCGTACTTCAAACTGGGAAGCTTGGTGTCAGGCTTGGGCCCCTTGCTATTTGTAGGGGATCTCTGTAGTAAAAATATTTCTTCCAATTCTTGACCACCACCAGTGGGGGCCATCAGTATGTTTCATGTCTCCACTTCTTTTAGTCTTGAAATGGCTTCTTCTTTATATTCTTAGTTATTATAGCACTTCTGTTTATCTAGTGTTAGGATGGTTCTACAGGTTGATTTTTCTATATTTTAGTTGCAATGCAGTTATGGGAGGAGGTAAGCACAGCACCCACCTAATTTGCTATTTTGTCTTGAACTACCAGTGTCTTTTGAGAAACATTTTTTTTTTAGTTTTGATAAAGTCTAATTTATTGATTTTGACTTTTAGAATTTCTATATTTTGTGTCATATTTAAGAAAATTTTGCATATTAAAATTTTATTGTTTTATTTTTTAGAAGTTTTATAATACCAACTTTTATAGACAAGATACAATTTATTTCAAGTTAATTTTTTATTGAATGTAAGAAAAGGGCGAGCTCTTTTTTTTCTATCCAAATGCAGCATTGTTGAAAAGATTAGTCTTCCACCATTGAGTTGCCTTGACAGCCCTGCAGAAAATTAATTGACTATACCTATGTGGCTATATTTCTGGACACCCTACTTTATTCTATTTGTCTACATTTGTACTAAAACTAAACAGTCTTTTTAAAATGTAGCTTTATAAATGGGTCTTGAAAACAGTGTAATTTCCTCTATATTGTGCCCTCTTTTTTCCTGAGGGAAACTATCTATAAGGAGGTTCTATGTCTCAAAACTTGTTGGGAAGCCACCCTCTTGGATACTGAAGGAAGTTATCCGTGAGACAATGCCTCAATATAAAATTTCTGGGAAACATGCCTGGGGTAATTTTAGTGCAAAAATAAATGAATAAGACTATATCAAACTAAAAAGCCCTGTTCAGGAAAAGAAAATATCAACAAGATAAAGAGACAACCATTAGAATGTGAAAACATATTTGCAAGCAATGCCTCTGAAAAGTGCTTAGCCTAATATTCAAAATATATAAATAACTTATACAACTCAACAACAACAAAGAAAACAACAATCCAATTAAAAAATAGGCCAATGATTGGAACAGACACTTTTCCCTAGAAGACATACAAATGGCTGATAAACATAAAACAATGCTGAACATTACTAGCTATTAGAGAAATGCAAATCAAAACCACAATGAAATACCATCTCACACCTTTTAGAATAACTGTTATTAACAGGACAGGTAATAATAAGTTTTGGAGTTGATGTGGAGAAAAGTAACCCTCATACACTGCTGGTGGGACTGAAAATTGGTATAGTCACTTTGAAAAACAGTATGGAGTTTCTTTAAATAACTAAGAACTGATTTATCATATAATCCAGCAATCCCTCTACTGGGTATTTACCCTAAAGACTTGAAAACATATATTTGAAATAATATTTACACACCGATGTTCATAGCAGTGAATGGTGGCCAGGACATAGATAAAGAAGCTGTGGTATATATTTGCAATGGAATATTACTCAGCTACAAGAAGAGATGAAATATGACATGGATGGCCCCTGAGATAATCATGCTAGCAAAATAAGCCAGACAGAAAAAAGTTAAAAATCACATGATATCACTTATATGTGGGCTATAAACCTAAAAGCATCAAACAAACAAACAAACAAAGATGTATGTACATAGACAATAGACTAGTGGTTACCACAGGATAGGGGAGAAAGGAGGATTGGGGAGGTAGATGGGATATAAGGGGTCAAATATATGGTGACAGAAAGATCTAACTATGGGTGGTGAACACACATTGCAATATATATATGCCTTGCTGTTGAATTATACATCTGAAACTTATTGGATTTCATTAGCCACTTTTGAATTATACAGCTGAAACTTATTGGATTTCATTAGCCACTTTCACCATAATAATAATTAAAAAAAAAAAAGAAAAAAAGAAAGAATGAATGAATAAATAAATAAATAATTTAAATTATGTTGATTCTTACAGTCCATAAATGCAGAAAATCTTTCCATTTCTTTGTGTCTTCTTTAATTTCTTTTAATAATATCATGTAGTTTTCAGTGTATAGATCCTTCACAGGCTTTGTTAAGCTTATTCATTGGTATTTTATTTTTTTTGTTGCATTTGCAAAGGGAATTGTTTTTTATTTCATTTCTTTTTCTAAAATTTCATTGTTAGTATATAGAAATGCAATGAACTTTTTTTCATGATAAAGAGGACTTGTTTTTTTATGCTCAATTTTATTTTTATGTTATATTTTTATTTAAATTTTTAATTAAACATTATTGGGTGACATTGATTAATAAAATCAAATAAGTTTCAAGTGTACAATTCAACAGTATATCGTATATATGTTGCATTGTGTGTTTACCTCTCAAAGTTAGATTTTCTATCACCAAATATTTGACTCCTTTTGCCCCTATTTACCTCCCTCTGACCCCCTTCCCTCTGGTAACCGGTAATCCACAGTCTGTTTTCATAAGTCTCTATTTATCATGTTGGTTTGTTACATTCAGTTTTATATCCCATATATGAGTGAAATCATATGGTTTTCAACTTTTACTCTTTGGCTTATCTTGCTTAGCATCCATCCATGTTGTCGCAACTGACAGTATTTCATCTCTTCTAATGGCTGAGTAATATTCCATTGCATATATGTACCACATCTTCTTTATCTAATCATCTATCATAGGATACTTTGCTTCTATGTCCTGCCCACCATGAATAATGCTGAATAACATTGTGAATAAACATCAAGGTGCATGTATATTTTCAGGTTTTTTTTTTTTGTGGAGGGGAGGATAAATATCTAGAAGAGAGATTGCTGGATCGTATGGTAGTTCAATTCTTAGTTTTTTGAGGAAACTTCATACTCTTTTCCATAGTGGTTGTACCAATTTTCAGTCCCATCAGCAGTGTATGAGGATTCCTTTTTCCCCACAACTTCTCTAACATCTGTTTGTTATTACTTGTCCTGTTGATGATGGCCATTCTAACAGATGGGAGGTAGTTTTGACACTAATAGCTAGTGACATTAAATAATTTTTCATGTCTATTGGCCATTTGTATGTCTTTTTGGGGGAAGTGTCTATCAGGTCTTCTGCTTATTTTTTAATTGGATTTTTTAAATTGTTGAATTATATGAGTTCTTTGTATATTTGAATATTAGCCATTATCAGAGGTGCTGTTTGCCAATATATTCTCCCATTCAGATGGTTCTATCTTTGCCTTGTTTAAGATTTCTTTTGCTGTGCAGAAGCTTTTTAGTTTGATTTAGTCCCATTTATTTGTTTTTCCTTTTACTTCTCTTGCGTCTGAGGTCAAATTCATAAATTCTCTCTAAAACCAAGGTCCATGAATTTAATACATATTTTTTCAATGCAGTTTATTGTATCAGATTCAGGTTCTTAATCCATCTATAGTTAATTGTGGTGTGTGATGATAGACAACACACTCTTTTTTTTTCCTTTAGTATATGGCTTTCCAGTTTTCCCAGCACCATTTATTGAAGAGGACTGTCTTCCTACAGTGTATAATTTTGGCTCTTTTTTAAAAAATTATGTTCCCATGTATGTGGGGCTTTACTGCTAAACTTTCAATTCTATTCCATGGTCTGTATGTTTGTTTTTCTGCCAACACCATACTGTTTTGATTATCATTTCTTTGTAGTATAATTTGAAGTTAGGCAGAGTGATAACTTCCAGCCTTGTTTCCCTCTCCCCTCAGGGTTGCTCTGGTATTCAAGGTCTTTTGTGCTTCCACAGAAATCTGATAATTTTTGTTCTATTTCTTTTAAAAATGCCATTGGGATTTTGATGGGGATTATATTAATGTACATAATGGTATTGGTATTAAGGTAATTTTAACTATGTTGATTCTTCCAATCCAAGAACACAAACTATTTTTCCATTTTTGTGTTTTCTTCAATTTTTTTTAATAATGTCTTATAGTTTTCAGTGTATAGGTCCTTCACCATTTTAGTTAGAATTATTCCTAGATATTTTATTCTTTTGTTGCAATTGCCAATTTTTTTTTCATTTTTTTCTGATTTTTTTAGTGTATATTAACACTATAGAATTTTTACATTGATTTTGTATCCTGAAACTTTGTTTATTATTTCTAATTGTTTTTATTAGATTTTTAAAAGGGTTTTCTGTATAGAGAATCATATCATCTGCAAAAAGTAATGGTATGACTTCTTCATTCACTATTTGGATGCCTTTTATTTCTTTGTCCTGCTTGATCGCTCTCAATAGGACTTCCAATACTATATAGAATAATTGAGGTGATAATGGACAGTCTTATCATGTTTCTAATTTTAGAGAAAAGGTTTTTAATTTTTCTTTTTTTCTATACCCATTTTTATAGTTTTAATTACAATTGGATGCATATCTTATCAAATGCCTTTTCTGCATCTATTAATATAATTATATTAGTTTTATTCTTTATTTTGTTTTTGTGTTGTATCACATTAATCAATTTGCCTATGTTAAACCATCCCTCTGCTCCTGGATTGAAACCTACTTGATCATAGTGTATAATCTTTTTAATGTGTTGTTGTATTCAGTTTGCTAGTATTTTATTTAAGATTTTTGCATTTGTGTTCTTGAGAGACATTGGTCTATAGTTTGTTTTTTTTTAAATGTGTTTTCTTCACCAGATTTTGGTACTAGGTTAACGCTGGTCTCATAAAATAAGTTAGAAAGTGTTGCCTCTTCTTTCATTTTTTTGAAAAGTTTGAGAGTAGGTATTAAATCTTTTTTGAGTGTTTGGTAAATTAACCAGTGAAGCCATCTGGTCCTGGAGTTTTACTTTTTGGTAATCTTTTGATTATTGTTTCTGTTTCCTTACTGTTTGTCTATTAAAGTCTTCCAGTTCTTCCTGAATCAATCTAGAAAAGTTGTATATTTTTAAGAATTGTCCATTTTTTCTAAGTTATCGAATTTGGTGGCATAAAATCTTTCATAGTATTCTTGTATGATTCCTTGTATTTCTGTGGTATTTTCTCAAATTTGATTCAGCCTTGTTCTCTAGCTCATTTCTCTCTGCACTACAGTTACACATGTGTTAGACCATTTCATATCATTCAAAAGTTCTTGATATTCTGTTTATTAGTTTTTTTCATTGTTTTCCACTTTCTTCACATTGGATTATTTTTATTCATTTATCTTGCAATTACTGTTTTTATTTTTTAACCTTTGTTAACTCCATTCTGTTGCTTACCTCCACCGCTGGTTCTTTTCTTTTCAGATAATGTAATTTTGAATTTTCTAAATTTGTTTTATTCTTTTTTTGTAGTTTCTATTTTTCTTGTAAGATTTCTTAAATTATTATCCATTGGAAACACACACACACACACACACACACACATATTTGGATATTCATCATATTTGTTTTAAAATCTTTGTCTATTAAATCTACATTAACTGCTTTCTTTCTTGAGAATGGACATATTTTCTTATTTCATTTTTATGTGAAATAATTTTGGGTTTAAACTATGATCCAGTGAATGTTGTGCTGTAGAGACTGTATTATATTATTTGACACTTTTTTTTTCTTTAAATTTTAGCAAACAAGTAATTTGGTTGAATTAAAATTAAAAACTTGTTTTCTTGGGTAGTAGTTCAAATCTCATTAATTTTTTTTTTTTACTTCTGGGTTGTTTCTCTTTCACACATGTATTTCAGGTTTTAGCCAGAAATTTGGACAGAACTTATAAAAAGAATTTGAAGCACTCTCTCTTGATCATTTGCTCACTCTTGTACTTCTAGAATTTTCTCCTTACCTTCTGGCATCTCTGGTTATACACATTATCCTTTGGCTCTCATGCCAGAGTAGCCTTTTCATAAACAGTGTTAGCCTCTTCATAAACAGTGTTAGCCTCTTCATAAACAGTGGCCTTCATTCAAACTAAAGCTGGATCAAAGAGAAGCTCATTCAGTGTGCTCATCTTTTTCCTAGTGTTAACCACATTTTATATCTGTCTGCTTTTATCTTATCTCCAGTGATTTCAGATAGTTATCTTTTGTGTTTTTTTTCAGACTTTGCAGTTATCTTTAGGAGGGTTAATTCATTAAGTACTTACTCTGTGAGACCAGAGGCAGAAGTTCTACTTGCCTTTACTTTTACAAAAACTTTAGCTCTATTATTTTAATAAAATATTTTATGCAATTAAAAATTTTTCTAATGATTACTTAATCATTGATTAGTTGGAGATTAATGCAGGAATTATAAAAATCTATATGTATTTTAAGAAGAAAATTTAATTTAAGAAATTACGTGCCTACAAATTATTGAAAAGTTTGAAAGAGTCAAGAGACTGTCACTGAAATTATTGACTTCAGGAACACATGACAGTTAGCTGGATTTTATAGGTTAATGAAACACTGTTGGCATCACAATTTTTACAGATTTCTCTCAATACTCACAAAAGTTGGGAACAGAAACTGAGTTGAATAACCTCTAAACACTCAGATTCTTATTATTTTGCTTCTCTGTGTAAGCAAGATGACTCCAATTTTGTCTTCCATTTATACTACCATGAGTAAGCCCAAGCATGAGATGAATCTAAAATACAGGAGAAAGGACTTAGAAAACAGATAAATTGAACTTCTGGTGATATCATAGTCTACAATTAACAATTTGCTTGCAAGTAGTCATTTGATGTTTGGATGTATGTTTAGATATAGGGGTGATGGATTTCTTTTCCATTTTATTTACTGATTTAAATTTGAGTTGAATTTTTCAACTCTTAGATAGTACAATAAGACAATTTACCCAGGAACCATTTCAAGTGTTTTAGTCGAGGGACAAATTTTACCTTCATCATCACTCGTGATAGAATTTGGTAAAAAATCCTGTGAAATCAATCACACAGTGGTCTACCTTCTATTCTATATAGAAAAAGATCTTGATTAAATTCTATATATGGGTGTGTATAACTGTGAGTCAGCCTTTTGAATTGCATCACTAACAATGGAGGTTTAAGATTTTCATCTCCAATTTTTCCTGTTATTTGAATAAAGTCAACTTAGAGAAAAAGGAATTTAGCACACACACAAAAAAATGACACTAATTCAAATGAAAGAGAGAGATTTCTGGGCCAGATGCTAGAGTAGGTAACTATTGTGATTGCTGTCTGCCATAATCACATTAAAATTACAACTAAATTATAGAACTATTAACCTGGAGAACCACCTGAAGACCACTCAAACAGAACTCTCATAACTAAGGATATAAAGAAGATGCCAAACTGAGACAAATAGGATGGGTAGAGATGTGAAATGGGCTGGCCCTACACTAATGTGTGATGGTTGAGCATTTGGGGGGATCTCACTGCAGCAGAGGTCCACCCTGGGAAATGAGAGGTCTCAGCTCCACACCAGGGTCCCCAGCAATGATTCTAGTGCTGGGAAGAGGAGTCTTCAGAACATCTGAATGTGAAAATCAGCCGGAATTCCTCCCATTCAAGAGAGATAGAAGGCTGCTAAAAATCCAGACATTCTCTTAAAGGGCCCACAAACAAACTGACTCACTCACTTACAGACACTCACAGTGGCCTCTGTTGGAGAGATGGCAGCTCGGTAGGCACCAGAGGTGTGAGTTGTGTGGCTTCAGGGTAAAAGCTAGAGGAACAGCCACCATTATCCTCGTGTTGAGCTCTCCTTCAGTGTAGCCTATAGTCCAGTGCCATCTTTTCTGGGTTGAGCCCTTTCCCACAGCTAAATATGAAACTGTATTGACTGGGAAAACTTTGTTCCTCCCTCTGTTTGTTAGTTCACTGGGCCCAGGTGAACTCACATACTGCCCAAGGCAATTTTGGAACTTGGGCAATCAACCTTGCTGCATACATTGCAGGAACCTCCTTCAGCAGCAAATAGCTGGCCACAGCTTGTGTATGTCAGAGAAACTTTCAGTGGTGGGAAACTAGCCCTAACCCATGCTTCAGGCTTTCCTGAACAACTCTCAGATATCTGTGGCCCCAGGTAGAGAGTGGCCGACCTCAACGTGCTCTGTGAATTTGGTGGAGTGTCCCCAGACTCAGTGCTGGTGCCAAAGCTGACTCTAACTCGCTTCACCCTGGTGACTTCCTGAGTCCCTGCTCCACCCAACTTACATACCACCAGAGGCTCTTTCAGTGGATGAACCTTGTGACCAGCTGGCAGGTGGCTTCAGACCTTGGAGTGCTGTAAGCCTCTTGCTAAGTATACCAGACCTGGTACTGATGGCAGCCAAAATCAATTCTTGGTGTGGCCTTTCCCACATGCCTCTAGGTCCAGCATCGGCAAAGACATACTTCAGATAGCTTTATAGTTTTTACCCAGTAGCCCCAGGCCTGTCAAAGGCAGTGGCTACCATTGGCCTGCATGGGAGCCTCTCCCAAGAGTCCCCAAAACCAATATAGAAAGAAACTTCTTCAGACCACAACAGAGTACTATCAATTAGTCCCACTACTGACACATCCAAAGGGTGGTCTCAACTGCCACACAAACCCTCTGGTGAAAATCTCCCTCTGGTCAGCCCCCACAAAGCAGCTCATACCTGGCCAATTCTCACAGCTAATAAGCTCAAAAGTCAATATCACCCATTGATGTGCCATCAGCAATCAAGGTTAAACTACGACAGGAATGTACACACAAACCACACAAGGAATACTACTTGAGCACACAATGCAGGTGATCAGGGAGACTGTGCCACTGGGTCATACAGGGCACCTACTCCATAAGGCCAGGGAAGACTGAACAGACATAGCAGATTCACCTAATACATAAACACAAACACAGAGAGGCAGCCAAAATGAGGAAAAAAGAAACATATTTTATATGAATAAACAAGAACACACACCCTTCCCACGCCACCCCCCCCAAAAAAAAAACTAAATAAAATAGAGGCAATCAACCTACCAGAGATAAAATTCAAAACACTGATATAAGGCTGCTTAAGAAACTTAGTGAGAACTTTAGAAGAGATAGTAAGCATAAGAAAAGACATAGAAATCATATAAAAGAACCAATCAAAAATATAAAATACAATAACTGAAATGAAGAATACACTTGAAGGATTCAACAGTAGATTAGATGAAGTAGAGGATTGAATCAGTGACTAGACCCAATCAGAAGAAAAAGAAAAAGAAAAACAGAATTTAAAAATTGAGGATCGTTAAAAAGAATTCTGAGACAACATTAATCATAATGACATTCACTTCATATAAGTATCAGAAGAGAAAGAGTAAGGGGTGAGAACCTACTTGAAAAAATAATGATTGAAAACTTTTCTAACCTAGAGGAGAAAATAGACATATATCCCAGAAAGTTAGAGAGTTCCAAACAAATTGAATGCAAAATGGAAAGCTCACACTAAGACTCATTATAATTACAATAGCAAATATTAAAGACAGAGAATCCTAAAGAGAGCAACAGAAAGGCAGCTTGATACAAACAAGTTTTCAGAAGAATTTTGGGTGACTTCTCAGCCAAAATTTTGCAGGCCAGAAGGGATTTTTATGAAATATTAAGAGTGATATAGAGGACAATCTGGTGATGACCAAAGGAAAGGTGGATGGGGCGGGGACTGAGAGAATGGAGTGAAGATTTAAAGAATTACAATTAGCAGTATATAGATGGTCATAGGAATGGGAAGCATGGCATAGGGAATGCAGTTAGCATTAATGTAATCGGTATGTGGAGAGCCAGAAGAAAGAACAATTAGAGGGATCATTTTATAAATTGTCTAACCAATGTACCATAAACTTGAAACTGATAATAAAATAAAATTAAAAAAAAACACAACTAAGACCACTATATATAACAAAGCTACCATTTAAAATTAAAGAAGACACTGTACCGAGAATTTGGAGGAACATGGCAGAGTGAGAGATGTCCCTAGATCTCTCCCCTTGAAACAACAATTAGTTGAACATCTAAAACTAAACAGAAAACACACAAACTGCAAACCAAGACATCTGAGGATGACATCTGCTCATAAGAACTACAACAGGTCAGAATGTTGGGTGTCAGGCAGTGGTGGACTGGGAAAAATAAAGAAACTGATCCTCACAGCCACTGGAGCTCCCTCTAGGAGGAAAGGGAGGGGAGAATGAGAGGTGAGTTACCTGGACAGTCCTGTCTGAGAAAGCTGTGAGCTCCTTGAGGCTGGCAACAAGGCCCAGTTAATAAGGGCAGAAGGCAGAGATGAGGGACAGCATTGCTGGTAAAAACAGCAGTAGATTTTTACTAGCAATGGTTGTAAAACAGAGGCTGAGCCACAGCCCCCAGCCCCCAACCCAGACGGCCCCTCCTCCCATACTCTCTGAGAATGAACACCACAGAATGCAGGGAATCTGAGCAAACATTACCAAAACTTTCACTAACACTGACAGGGACTGAGACCTAGGGTATCAAGCATGATTAAATATCTACAAGAAAATAAAAAGGCATTGTTAAGGCTTAATATAAAGCAAGGATCTAAGAGTCTTAGATGCCACCTACTAGAAACCAAAAGAAAACTGCCTTTTTTTTGCAGCAAGAGAGAACTTTATATAATAAATCTTTCTAGAAAAAAGCAAAATACATTTCCATTAATGCCCAGACAAATAAATAGTTCAATAAACACCATGAACAACCAAGGTGACAAGTCATCTTAGAAGGAAAGAGAAAAATCTCCAGAAAATAAACTTACAGACATAGAAATATGTGACTTAATTGAAAGAGAATTCAGTATTGTACTTCTGAAAAAACTCAGTGAGTTCCAAAACGAGTCATAGCAACTATTTCAAAAATTAAAAAAAAAAACAATTAGATGAGCAGAATACAATTTTTAGCAAGGAGATTGAAACCCTCAAAAAGAACAGAATAGATATTCTGGAGATTAAGAACATGCTGCAAGAGTTGAAAAATAAAATAGCAAGCCTGAGAAATAGATTTGACCAAATGGAGAAAAGAATCAGTGATATCAAAGACAGAAATCTAGAAAAAAAAGAATGACGTGTGTGTGTGTGTGTGTGTGTGTGTGTGTGTGTGTGTGTGTGTGTGTGAATACCTCTCCTTTACATGTGCATAATGAAAACCATACACCAAAGATTCAGAACTGAAGAATCTAACAGAAATCAGAAAGAACCAGAGGCAAAACCCACAAAACCCAACTAAAATAAAGAAAATAGAAACACAAGGACAAGGAATTTATGGAAATACTGAGCTACCAGAAAGAAAAAGATAAAATGGCTCTATGAAGAGTCACAGAGAAGGTTCAACATATGCAAATTGACTAATGTGATACACCACATAAACAAATTTAAAAATAAGAATTATATGATCATATCAATAGATGCAGAAAAAGCCTTCGATAAGATACAGCATCCATTTATGATCAAAACATTTAACAAAATTAGTATAGAAGGAAAGTATCTTAACATAATAAAGGCCATATATGGCAAACCCTCAGCCAACATTATACTTAATGGTGAAAAAATAAAAACTTTCCCTCTAAGATCAGGAACAAGGAAAGGCTGTCCACTATAACCAATGTTATTCAATATAACATTAAGAGTGAGGTGACTATCAGCAAATAGAAGCAGAGAAGTGTAACCCTTACTAAGAATAAGGCGATCAGTCAAGAAAAAGATATAAAAGACATTCAAATAGAGAATAAAGAGGTCTCATTGTCACTATTTGCAGATGACATAATTCTCTATATAGAAAACCCTAAATACTACACAAGAACACTACTAGAAACAATTAGCAAATATAGTAAAGTTTCTGGATATAAAATCAACGTTCAAAAATCCATAGCGTTCTTATACTCTAATAATGAAGTGTCAGAAAAAGAAGTGAACAAAATAATTCCTTTTGTAATTGCAACAAAAATAATAAAATATCTAGTAATAAATTTAATAAAACATGTGAAGGACCTATAATAATGAAAACTACAAGACCCTATTAAAAGAAATCAAAGAAGATACAAAGAAATGGAAAAATATTCCATGTTCTTGGATTGGAAGAATCAACATAGTTAAAATGACCATATTATCTACAGCATTATACCAATTCAATACAATCTCCATCAAAATCCCATGGGCATTTTTTAAAGAAATAGAACAAAAAACATCAGATTTGTATGAAAGCAGAAAAGACCCCAAATTGCCAAAGCCATACTGAGAAAAAGAACGAGGCTGACACATCACTCTGCCCACCTTCAAATTATACTACCAAGCAATAGTAATCAAAACAGCAAGGTATTGGCAGAAAAACAGACACACAGAGTGGTGGAACAGAATTAAGAATCCAGAAGTAAACTGATATGTATATCGGTGAATGATTTTCAACAGATAAGCCAAAAACATACAGTGGAGAAAAGAAAGCCTCTTCAATAAATGGTGCTGAGAAAACTGGAAAGCCACCTGCACAAGAATGAAACTAGACTGTTGTCTATCACTGCACAGCAAAATTAACTTAAAATGGATTAAGGATCTGAATTTAAGTCGTGAAACAATAAAATGTATAGAAGAAAACATAGAAACTAAACTCAAGTACCTTGGACTTAAAGAGGATTTTATGAATTTGACCTCAAAAGCAAGGGAACTAAAAGTTAAAATAAATTAATAGGACTACATTAAACTAAAAGACTTCCGCTCAGCAAAAGAAATCATGAACAAGGTAAAGAGGAAACCATTTGAATGGAAGATATATTTTCGAGCAATGCCTCTGATAAAGATCTAATATCCAAAATATTCAAAGAACTCGTGCAACTCAATAACAACAAAAAACCAAGTGATCCAATAAAAAATTAGGCAGAGGACCTGAATAAACACTTCTCCCTAGATGATATACAAATGACTGAGAAATATTTGAAAATATGCTTAACATCGGTAGTTATTAGGAAACTGGAAATCAAAACCACAATGAGATCCCATCTCACACCTGTTAGAATAACTATAATCAGCAAGAGAAGTAATAACAAATATTGGAGAGAATGCAAAGAAAAAGGAACTCTCACACACTGCAGGTAGAACTGCAAATTGGTACAGTCACAATAGAAAGCAGTATGGAGGTTTCTCAAAAAACTAAGAATTGATCTACCATATTACCCATCAATCCCTCTACTGGGTATTTACCTCAAAGCCTTGACAACTCATATACAAAAAGATATTTGCATTCCAATTGTCATAGCAGCATCATTCATGGTGGCCAGGACATGGAAGCAGCCTCAGTGTCCTACAATAGATAATTAGATAAAGAAGCTCTGTTACATATGTACAATGGAATATTACTCAGCTATAAGAAGAGATGAAATACTGCCATTTGCAATGACTTAGATGGATCTCAAAATAATCATGCTAAGTGAAATAATCCAGACAGAAAAAGTTGAGAACCACATGATATCACCTATTTGTGGGGTATAAATTTAAAAGCAACAAATGAACAGGACAAACAAACAGAGACTCATGGACTTGGACTATACACTAGTGGTTACCAGAAGGTAGGGGGTGGGGAAAGGGTATAGATAGGATAAAGGGTGTCAAATATGTGGTGACAGAAAGAAATCTCATTATGGGAGGTGAACATATAGCATGTGAGTGTATATATATACTTATCTATGTGTGTGTATATATGTACATATACATATATACATATACGTATACATATACACACTGTATATATGTGCATATATGTATATGTGTATATATATGTATATGTATATATTTATGAGTATATATGTATATATGTATATATATATACACTGTATATATATGTGTGCGTGTATATACATACAAATATATATATGCGTGTGTGTGTGTGTGTGTGTGTGTGTGTGTGTGTGTATGCCTTACTATTAAAGTATACAGCTGAATCTTATTGGATTTTGTTAACCAATGCCACCATAAAAATTAAATATAAATAAAAATAGATTAATTAAAATATATAAATTAAATTAAATTAAATTAAATTAAATTAAATTACAGAAGAGATAAAGAGCATCCCAGACTGAAAAAAGCTAAAGGAATTCATCGCTACCAAGCCAGTATTACAGGAAATGTTAATAAGATGTTTTTAAAAAGAATATTTTTTAAAAAAGAACATAAATATAAAGAATACAATGGCAATAACTAGTGTCTATTGATAATCAATTAAATGTAAGTGGGCTAAATGCTTCAATCAAACTATATAAACATCTAACCATTGTACTCTATACTTGAAACCAATAATAAAATAAAATTTAATAAAAACATAGTATAACTGAATGGATAAGAAAATACCCTTACAGATGTTGTCTATAAGAGATTCACTCCAGATTGAAAGACACCCACAGACTGAAAGTAAGGAGGAGATAAAAACATATTTTATATACATGAAAACAAACAAAAAACTGTGGGTAGCAATAATTATATAAAAAATAGACTTTAAAACACAGAGTATAAGAGACAAAGGAGGACATTACATAGTGATAAAAGAATCAATTCAATAAGACAATATATTCTTTATAAACATTTATGCATTCAACATAGGGGCACCTAAATATATAAAGCAAATATTGACTGACATAAAAGGAGAAATCAACAGTAAGTAGTACAGTCATAGTAGGGACTTTAACATTCCATTGTCATCAATGGACAGATCTTTCAGACAAAATCAACAAGGAAACAGTGGCCTTAAATGACACACTATACCAGATAGATTTAATTGATATATTTAGATCATTTTACCCTAAAGCAGTAGAATAAACATTTTTTTTCAAGTGCACGTTGAACATTTTCAAAGATAGCAGACACATTAGGTTACAAAGCAAGTTTCAGTAAACTTAAGGATGTTAAAATCACATCAATTTTTTTCAAATATAATCATATAAAACTAGAAATCAATTACAGGAAAAATAACTAAAAAACATAAACACATGGAGGCTAAACAACGTGCTGCTAAGCAATGAATAGGTTAACAATGAGATCAAGAAAGAAATAAAAAGATTTCTTGAGACAAATAAAAATGAAAATACGATGATGCTAAATCTGTGGGAAGAGTAAAAGCTGTCCAAAAAAAAAATTATAGCAATACTGGCCTATCTCAAAAAAACAAACAAAAATTTTTAAATGAACAATTTAACCTTACACTTAAAGAACTAGAAAGAGACCAAAACAAAACAAAACAAAACAAAACAAAGCACAACGTAAATAGAAGGAAGGAAATAGTAAAATCAGAGTAGAAATAAATGAGTCTAAAAAAAAGAGTACAAAGATCAATTTTTAAATTAATTATTTTAATTAGTTTCAGGAATACAGCCCATTGGTTAGACATATATATATAGTTCATAAAAAGATCTCTTCAATTGCTCCCTCCCTCTCTGGTCCTCCACCTAGTCAACATATTAATGCTAACTGTATTCCCTATGCAGTGCTCCCCATCCCCGTGATCATATATTAACTACTACTTTGTACTTCTTTAATCCTTCACCCCATTCTCCCAGCCCCTCCAAATTCCCTTTTCTCTCTGTCTGTCACTAAATTCTCCACTATATTTGTGAATCTGTTATTGATTAGTTTGTTCTTTTTGTTCCTTAGATTCTATATATAAATGAAATCATATGATATTTATCTTTCTCTGACTTATTTCACTCAGCATAACTTCTAGGTCCATCCATGTCATTGCAAACGGTAGTATTTCATCTTTTTTAATGGCTGAGAAATAGTCCATTGTATATATGAACCATAATTTCTTTATATAATCATCTGTTGATGGGCGTTTAGGTTACCTCCATATCTTGGCTATTGTAAATTGTGCTGCCATGAACATAGGGGTGCATAGATCTTTATGAATTATTATGAATTATTTTCTTTGGGTAAATATCTAGAAATGTAATTGCTAGGTCAAAAGGTATACCCATTGTTAATATTTTGAGAAAACTTCATACTGTTTTCCATAGTGGCTGTATCAATTTGCAATCTCAATAAAAATGTATGAGGGTTCCCTTTTCTCTGCATTCTTGCCAACACTTGTTGTTCTTTGATTTATTGATCACAGCCATTCTGACAGGTGTGAGGTGGTATCTCATTGTGGTTTTAATTCGAATTTCTCTGTTGGTTAGTTACCTTGAGCATCTTTTTATCTGTCTGTTAGCCATCTGTATTTCCTTTTTGGAGAAGTATTTGTTCAGGTCTTCTGCTCATTTTTAAATTGGATTGTTTATTTTTTTGTTGTTGAGTTGTATGAGTTCTTTATGTATTTTGGATATTAATCCCTTATCAGATGTATTGTTAGCGAATATCTTCTCCCAATCAGTCAGTTGTCTTTTTGTTTTGTTGATGGTTGTTTCTGTATAAAACTTTTTAGTTTGATGTAGTCTCATTTCTTTATTTTTTATTTTGTTTCCCTCACCCAGGGATTTAAAAAGAAATTACTGCTAGTAATATTAGAGAGTTTACTCCCTATGTTTCCTTCTATAAATTTTATGGTTTTAGTTCTTACATTTGAGTCTTTAGTTTATTTTGAATCTATTCTGGTATAAGGTATAAGAAGATGGTCCAACTTTGTTTTTTTTTTTTCTGCATGTATCAGTTGAATTTTCCCAACATCATTTATTGAAGAGACTGTCTTTATTCCATTTTACATTCTTACCTCCTTTGCCATATATTAAGTGAACATATAGGCATGGATTTATTTCTGGGCCCTCTATTCTGTTTCATTGATCAATGTATCTGTTTTTATGCCAGTACCATGTTGTTTTGATTATTGTACCTTGTAGTACAGTTTTATATCAGGTAGTGTGATACCTTCAATTTTGTTCTACTTTCTCAGGATTACTCCAGCTATTCCAGGTCTTTTATAGTTCCATATATATTTTAAGATAATTTCTTCTCTCTCTGAAAAATGACATTAGAATTTTGATAGGGATGCATTGAATTTATACATTGCTTTGGGTAGTACGGCCATTTGAATGATGTTGATTCTTCCTACCCATGAGTACAGTATATGCTTTCATTTATTTGTGTTTTCTTCAAATTTTTTTTCAGTTACTTATAATTTTCTTAGAACAAGGCTTTTACCCCCTTGGTTAATCCAGGTATTTTATAGTTTTTGATGCAATTGTAAATGGGATTGTTTTCTTAATTTATCTTTCTGAAAGTTCATCATTGGTGTGTAAAATTGCCACTGACTTCTGAATATTTATTTTGTAACCTGCTACTTTACTGAATTAACTTTATCAGTGTTTACAGTTTTTGGTGGAATCTTTAGGGTTCTCTCTATATAGTATCATGTCAAGGGCAAATAATGAGAATTTTACTTCTTTCTTTTCAATTCAGATACCTTTTATTTCTCTTTCTTGTCCTACTGTGATGGCTAAGACTTCCAATACAATGTTAAAGAGGAGTGGTGAAAGTGGGCACTCTTGTCTTATTTCTCATTATAAGAAAAAATGCTTTTAGCTTTCTTCCACTGAGTATGATGTTAACTGTAGTTTTGTCATATATGGTCTTTATTATGTTGTGTATGTTTCCTGTATTCCCACTTTGCCAAGAGTTTTTATTATAAGCAGATGCTGGATTTTGTCAAATGCTTTTTATATGTCTATCGATATGATCCCTATGGTTTTTATTTTTAGATTTGTTAATGTGGTATATCATTAATTGATTTGCAAATATTGTACCAAACTTGCATCCCAGGAATAAATCCAATTTCATCATGGTGTATATTTTTAATGTGTTGATGAATTCAGTTTGCTAATATTTTGTTGAGGATTTTAGCATTAATGCCATAAGAGATAATGACCTATAGTTTTCAATTTTTGTAATGTCTTTGTCTGGTTTTGGAATCAAGGTAATGGTGGCCTCATAAAAAGAGTTAAGGAGCCTTCCCTCTTCTTAATTTTTTTTGGAATAGTTTAAGAATACGTGATACTTCTTTTTTGACTGTTTGGTAAAATTTGTCTACAAAGCCATCTGGTCCAGGACTTTTGTTATTTGGGAAGTTTTTGATTACTGATTCTATTTCTTTAGTGGTAATTGGTTGGTTCAGATTTTCTGTTTCTTCTTTATTCAGTTGGGAGATTGTATGTTTCTAGTATGTGTCCATTTCTTCCAGATTGTCCCATTTATTTGCATTTAATTGCTCATAGTATTATCTTGTGATCTTTTGTATTTCTGTGAAGTTTGTGGTTATTTCTCCTCTTTCATTTCTGATTTTATTTATTTGAGTCCTCTCTTTTCCTTGATAAATCTGGATGAAGGTCTGTCAATTTTGATTATTCTTTCAAGAAACTATCTCTTAGTTTAATTAATCTTTTGTATTGTTTTTCTAGACTCTATTTAGTTGTTTCCACTCTGATCTTTATTATTTCCTCCCTTTTATTATCTTTGGGTTTTGTTTGTTGTTTTTTTTTTGTTGCTGTTTTTTTAAGTGTAAGCTTGGATTCTTTATCTGAGCTTTATCTCGTTTCTTGAGGTAGGCCTGTATTGCTATGAATTTCCCTCTTAGGACTGCTTTTGCTACGTCTCATAGATTTTGAGTCATTGTGTTTTCATTTTCATTTTTCTCTAGGCATCTTTTGATTTTTCTCTTGATCTCATTAATAACCCATCGATTATTTGGTAACATATATTTAGCCTCCATGTGTTTGTGTATTTTTGCTTTTTTCTTGTAGTTGATTTTTAGTTTCATCCCATTTTGATTAGAGAAGATGGTTGATAAGATTTCAATCTTCTTAAATTTATTGAGACTTGATTTGTGTCCTAATATGTGATCTATCCTGGAAAATGTTCCATGTGCACTTGAGAAGAATGTATATTTTACTGCTTTGGGGTAAATGCTCTGAAAATATTAATTAAATACATCTGTTTTAGTGTGCCTTTTAGGCCCACTGTTTCTTCATTCTTTGCCTGAAAGATCTGTTCACTGCTGTTGATGGGGTGTTAATGTCTCCTACTATGAATATATTATTGTCAATCTCTCTTTTTATGTCACTCAATCATTGATTTATGTATATTGGTGCTCCTATGTTGGGTGCATATATGTTTACTAGGGTTGTGTTCTCTTGAGTTATCAATTTCCTTATTATTATGTAATGCCTTTTTTCTCTTATTATAGCCTTTGTTTTATAGTCTACTTCATCTGATATAAGTATTGTGACCTTGACTTTTTTTTCATTTCTATTTGCATGAAATATCTTTTTCTATTCATTTTCTTTCAGTCTGTGGGTGTAATTTATTAAAAGTTGGTCTCTTGTAGACAGCATATGCATGGTCTTGTTTTCTTATCCATTTGATTACCCTATGTCTTTTAATTGGAGCATTTAATCTGTTTACATTAAAAGTGATTACTGATAAATACATTGTTACTGCCATTTTATTAATTATATTTGTTATTTCTATTTTCTTTTTTACCCCTTGTCTTTTTACAGAAATCCCTTTAACATTTCTTGTAATGCTGGCTTGTTGGTGATGAATTCCTTATGCTTTTTCCTGTCTGGGAATCTCTTTATCCCACCTTCCATTTTAATTGAAAGCCTGGCTGGGTATAGTATTTGTGGTTGTAAATTTTTGTTTTTCATAACTTTGACTATTTTTTACTAGGCCCTTCTGGCCTGCAGTTTCCATTGAAAAATCAGCAGACATTCTTGTGAGACATCCCTTGTAAGGAACTAGCTACCTTTTTCTTGCTGCTTTTAAAATTCTCTCTTGTCTTTGAACTTTGGCAGTTTTATTAATATGTGTCTTGGTGTAGGTCTGTTTGAATTCCTCTTGTTTAAACTCTTTGTACTTCCTGCACTTGTATGTCTAATTCTTTTGGCAGGTTAGAGAAATTTTCTGTCATTATTTCTTCAGATAGATTCTTATTCCTTTGCTCTCTCTCTTCTCCTTTAGATACTCCTATGATCCAGATATTTGTACAGTTCATGTTGTCCCAGAGGTCTCTTAAACTATTCTTATATTTTTAAATTTAGTATTCTTTTTTGTCATTCTGATTGGATGTTTTCTGACACCTTGTATTCCAGTTCTCTTATTCGATCTTCTGCTTTGTCCAATCTACTGTTCAATCTTTCTAGTACATACTTCATTGCCATTATTGTATTCTTCATTTCTGTCTTTTTTTCTTATGGTTTCTGTGTCCTTTTTTATGCTTACTATCTCTCTGTTGTTGTTCTCATTCTGTTCATTAATTCTCCCTATAAGTCCTTTGAGCATCCTTATAACCATTATTTTGAACTTCATCTTTGGTAGGTTGCTTGCCTCTATTTTATTTAGCTTATTTTCTGGAGTTTTCTCCTGTTGTTTCATTTGTAGCATGTTTCTTTGTTTTCTAATTTTATTAGCCTCTCTGTGTCATTTCTATATGTCAGAAATATTTGTTTTGTCTCTTAGTATTGGCCAGATGGCTTAATGTGGAAGATGTACTGAGTGGCCCAGTGGTACACTCTTCCTGATTCTTTATGCTGGGGGCTCTAGATGTGATCCTTGTGTGGGTTGTGTGATCTTCTATTATTCCCAAGACTTTACTGTTGATAGAATTAATGTTCAAGCTGACTAATTGTGGGAATTGGTTGCACCCACAGGGTAAGAGTTGCTGTGTGGGGCTCACCCTACTGAGTGGGATTTGCCCTAGCAGGCTTGTGTACTTGTTGCAACCACCCTTTGAGTGTACCACTAATGTGACTAGTCAGTAGTTTCTCCATTGTGGTCTGGTGCCAGCCTCCAGATGCGTTAGTTTTGACACCCCTTGGGAAGGGGTCCCCTGTAGGCCAAGGTCAGCTGCTGCTTTTGATAGCTCAGGGATACTCAATGGGAACTACAAAGGGATCTGCAGATGGTTGTTGCCTATGTTGGATCTATAGGTAAGCGGAAGAGATAACATTGTAGGCAGTGGTCGATTATTCCCTGTCCCTGACCTAGGGCAGTTTAGTACATGGACTAGTGCTCCTCAAGGCCTGACATTGCCCGCCAGTTACCTGTAAGTCTTGGAAACTGGATGAGCTTCTGGGTGATATGTATGTTGGGTGGTTCAGGGCCCTGAGAATCTCCTGAATCTATTGAGTAAATTTTTCCTTAACACTAAAGTGTCAGTTTATGTGCCAACACAGTCTCTGTGGCACCCTGTACAAGTTTCCACTCATAGAAAAGTCAGCTGCTGCCCACCTTGGGCCTGAAGTACTACTCCAGGGCAGGGGCAGCTGCTTATCAATGTGCAACTGGCTCATTGTGTATTGGTTGGGGTAGGAGCTCAAGGACTGTCTGGCCAATACAGATCCCTGCAATCTTCTCAAGATATTTGCAGCTCATACAAACAGCAGTGATCTATCCACAACTATTTTTCAAAATGTGCTTGCTCTGCTAGCCAAGGTCTGTTGCCTGATCTGACTCCACAACCCCAGAGCCAATCAGGGCACAGGAGGCTGCCTGTCAATGGGCTGCAGGCACTTTGTAGTTTGGGTGAAGTGGGATCTCAGGGAGAGAGGGCCATCAGGCCAGTACAGCCTCAGGTTTGCTGCAACTTCTGTGCCTGGGCATTCCCGCTTTAGTCACTGATCACAGTGAGACCAACTGCTGTCAGGAGCAGTTCCACAGATCTCTGCACTCCCCAGACACAATACTGCAACTCTTTTAGGCAGAAAATTTCTACCTCCTGTTGATTTGCATGCAGTGTTCACCTTGTGCCAGCTAAAGTTTGTTGCCTTTGTGGGTTAGGAGATCAGGGAGGGGAGGGGCAAGCTATGGCAGTTCACTGTCAATGGGCCACTTGGGGCAATTTGTTGATACAGTGTGGCAGAATCTCAGATAGACAATGGCAGTCAGATCAATACAGCCTCAGTCTTGGGCAAGTTTGGTAACCATTTGCTAGTTCCTGAAGAATTCCCAGATCACAGCAAGACAAGCTGCTGTTTGGATCTGGCCCTAAGATCCTTGAGATCCACCCAAGTTCATGTTGGCAGCAGTGATCTGCCTGACCCTCTCTTGGAAATGCAGTTCACAGCACTGGTGCCCACTAAGAATCCTTGGCTCTGAATCAGAGCAGGGCTTGGCAACTATCCAGCAACAAAATATCCAAGCTTTCTGCAAGTTGTGTTGAGTGGGCTGATGCCCTGTGGCCAATGCTTCCTGATGGCTCTTTGGGAGAGGTCTACACAGTTAAGGTGGCGTGGTCTGTAAATTGCCAGATGGGAGGCTGGACTAAGGCACAATAGTGGCTCCCTTCCAGCCCTCTTTCTGGCACCAGGTAATGCAGACTTTTTCAGAATGAATCACATGCAAACCTCTCACCCACAGCCAGTGTCCTGGGAGAGTGTCTACAGGTCAGAAAGCTTGTATGCAGGTCCTTCAAAGGGATATCTAAGGTTTCAGTCTTCTTCCACCTCAACCAGATGGCCAGACTCCCCTCTGGTTTTTACAGTCAGAGTTATTGGAACCTCCTCTTTCTAGGTGGTACTCTGGGCTAGGGAGCCACCAGATGAGACCAGACCCCTCTCTCCTTCAGGAGAGCCTCTGCAGCCTTGCTCTCCCTCCCGGTGATTCTTCACCGCTTGCACGTGAGGGTCCAGTCAGATTTGCGACTTTACCCCTCCTACCAGCTTTGATGTGACTCTTTTATATTGTCAGATATACGTGTTACAATCAGCTGGACTTCAGGTGATTCTTCACATTGATTATTTTATAGTTTGGTTGTAATTTCAATGAGGACCTGGGAGGTGAACCTTGCTTGTACCTAGGCTGCCATCTTCCTCTTCCGTGTTTTTTTTTTTCTGACATATAAACAAAATTGCTAAACCTTTAACTAGTGTCATTAAGAAAAAAAGCAAGAAGACCCACATGGAAAATTAGAAATGAAAAAAAAAGTTAATTGACACCACAGAAGTACAAAGAATGATAAGAAAATACTAAAAGCAATTATACATCTACAAATTGGATAATCTGAAAAAAATGAATAAATGTCTAGAAACATAATCTTCCAAGACTGAATAAAGAAGAAACATAAAAATAAATTGATTACTAGTAACAAAATCCAATCAGTATTTACAAAACTCTCAAGAAATACAAATCTTGGACAAGATAGCTACATGGGTAAATTTTACCAAACATTCAAAGAACAATTTATATCTATACTTCTTAAACTAGTCTAAAAACTTCAAGTGGAGGGATGGCCCCCAATCATCTCCACAAGGCCAACATTACTCCAATTGCAAAAACAAAGATATTACAAAAAATATATAGATTGATATACTTTATGAAATAGGTACAAAAATCCTCAACAAAATATTAGCAAACTGAATTTAGCAATGCATTAAGAAGATCATACACCATAATCAAGTTGGATTTATTCCTAGGATGTAAGGGTGGTTCAATATTTGCAAATCAATTAATATTATACACTAGATAAACAAAGTGAAGGATAACGATTACACAATATCAATAAATGCAGAATTTTTTGACAAAATCCATCATCTATTTATGATAAAAATTTGTCAGCCAAGTAGGAATAGAAGGAACATACCTCAACATAATAAAGGCCATATGTGACAAACCCACAGCTAACATCATACTCAATGGGGAAAGGCTAAAAAATTTTTTCTTAAGACCAGAAACAAGACACCACAGAAGTACAAAGAATTATAAAAAAATACTAAGATTAAATTATAATTATAATTATAAAATTATAAGAAAAAAGGATGTCTACTTTCAGTACTTTTATTTAACATAACACTGGAAATTCTACTCAAAGAAATCAGATAGGAAAAATAAAAAAAGATTCTGATTGGTAAGAAGTCAAACTGTCATTATTTTCAGATGACATGATACTAAATATAGAGAAACCCAAAGGTATCAACAACAACAACAAAAAAAACTCATAACTGATAAATTAATTCAGTAAAGTAGCTGGATACAAAATTTTAATATCCAGAATTTTTCATACACCAATAACAAACTATTAGAAAGAGAAATTAAGAAAACAATCCTTTTATAATTCTATCAAAAACAATAAAATAACTAGGAATAAATTTAAGAAGGTAAAACTTCTGAAATCATCATGAGACATTGAAGAAAGAAATTAAACATGATACTAATAAACAGAAGCATATATTATGCTCTTGGATAGCAAGAATTAACATCTTTAAAATGTGAATACTACAAATTTAATGCAATCACTATCAAAACACCAATGGCACTTTTTTAAAAAGCAGAAATACAATTTAAAAATCTGTATGAAACCACAAAAGACCTTGAATAGTCAAGCAATCTAGAGAAAGAAGAATAAAGTTGAAGGAATAATGCTACTTAATATCAAATTATAATACAAGGTTGTGGTAATCAAAACATCATGAACTGGCATAAAAATAGACACTCAAATCAATTAAATGGATTAAAAACACAGAAATAAACCCATATCTATTTGGTCATTTAAGCTATGTCAAAGGAAGAAGGAATATACAATGTAGTAAAGACAGTCTATTCGATAAATAGTGTTGGAAAAACTGGATGGATATATGCGGAAAAAAATAAAGACTTGAAACCATAGAACTCCTAGAATAAAACATAGGCAGTAAACTCTGATATTACTCTTAGTAATACTCTGCTTTGTGAAAAAAAAATCAAAAGAAAAAGTAAAGAAATCAGACTACAACAAACTAAAAAGTTTTGCACAGCCAAGGAAACCATCAACAAAATGAAAAGACAACCTAATAAATGGGAGAAAACATTCACCAATGATACATGTGATAATGGTTGATATAAGAATGTATAAAGAGCTCGTAACTCAACATCAAATTCCCCCAACAATACAATTAAAAATTAGCAGATGACCTGAATAGATATTTCTCCAAAAAGGAAATACAGATAACAAATAGACATAGAAAAATATGTTCAAGATCACTAATCATCAGATAAATGCAAATTAAACCACAATGAGATTTCACCTATATCTGCTAGAATGGCTATTATGAATAAATTAATAAACAAGTGTTGGTTAAGATGTAGAATAAATGGGGCCTTCATGTATTATTATAAATTGTTGCAGCCACCATAGAAAACCAGTTAGAGATTTCTCAAAAAATTAAAAACAGAACTACATTAAGACCCAGTAAATATATTTCTGTGTATTTATTCAAAGATATCCAAAACACTAATTCAAAAAAGTGTCTCTGAAAATGAATTTTTTTCATTTAATCCAGAAAACCCCACACAAAAATGCAATTCAAGAGGTTAAAATTTTAGTGTTTAAGACACTTGTGAAACTGCTCAGGCCTTCAAGAATATGTATAAATGAAAAATCACTAAATATCCGGAAGATGTTACTTTACAGAAACAATGTGTGTCATGTTGTTGTTATAATGGTGGAGTTGATCAGCGTGCCTAGGCAAAACAGTAGGGCTAGCCATAGGGTTGCTGGCCCAAAAAAGTGCTGAATTTTTGCTGCATGTGCTTAAAAATGTAGAGAATAATGCTGAAAACTAAGGATTTAGATGTAGATTTTCTGGTCATTGAACACATCCACATGAACAAAGCTCTCAAGATGTGGCTCCAAATTTACAGATGGATTAATTCCTACATGAGTTCTCCCTGCTACTATAGGAGATGATCCTTACTGAAAAAGAGCAGATTGTTTCTAATCCAGGAGAGGATGTTGCAAAGAAGAGAAAGCTATCCCAGAAAAAAAAAAAAACTGAAGAAACAGAAGTAAATTCAGCATCAATAAAAGAAGGTCAAATACATGATAACAGAAAGAAATTTAGCTTTGAGTGACGAATACACAATGCAATATGTGTATGACATATCATTGAATTATACACTTGAAACCTATATAATTTTATAAACCAATATCATTCCAATAAATTTAATTAAAAAAAGAGATATGGTACATATACAGAGTGAAATATTACTCAGCAATAAAAATGAATTTTTACAATTGTGACAAAATAAATGGACCTAGAGGGAATAATGCTAAGTAGAATAAGTCCGAGAAAGAAAGACAAATGCCATATTATTGCACTTATATGTGAAACTTAAAAGACAAAATAAGCCCAAACAAATAAAACATAAACATAGATACTGAGAACAAACTTATGGTTATCAGACTAAAAAGGGGTTGGGGGGCTGAGTGAAAAAGTTTCAAAGATTAAGAAGTAGAAGTCGATAGTTACAAAATAGTTATGGAGATGTAAAGTACAACATAGGGAATGTAGTCAATAATATTGCAATAACTATATATAGTGCCAGGTGGATACTAGACTATGGAGTCACTTTATAAATTACATAAGTGTTTAAACTCTATGTTCTATGCCTGAAATTAACATAAAGTAATATTGAATGTCAACTATTATTGAAAAATTTTTTAAAAGGAAAGAGAAAAATATTTACTCATTCATTAAACAAATATGTGTTAACCTCAGGTCATAGCCTAGCGATGAAGTTAAAAATTTATCAAAACAGAAAAAAAACATTTCCTATGTAAATGAGAGAGAGATATGTAAAAAAAATTATACATACATATATAATTTTGATACATGGTAAGGAGAAAAAGTAAAATATAGATGAGGGTTTTTTTTCCAGAGGTTTTCCTCTGAGTTTAGACTCAGAATAAAAATGTAATGCAAGTCTCCAAACTGAGCCATATGATCATATTTATCTTAAAATTTCCAGTTATTTAAACTAATAGATTTTTTTCATTATGCTAGATTGTGCTATACTTATTTCACTTGACATACCACAATCCTCTTTTTATAATTCTTAAGATTTCTTCTTTTCTCTTTCCATTTTTACTTCTGTTATTTATATGCAGAGTATGTTTTGTGTATTGGTCTGGGATTTATATATATATATATATATAATATATATAATATATATAATATATAATATATATAATATATATATAATATATATAATATATATATATTATAAGGAATTGGTTTATGTGATTACTGAGTCTAAGAAATCTCAAGATCATCAGTTGAAGAACAAGGAGAACAAACTGGAGCACTAAGAGAGCCAATGGTATTGTTCAGTCCAAGTCCAAAGGTCTGAGAATCAGAAAAGTTGATGGTATAAATTTTAGTCCAAGTCCAAATCCAAAGGCAGGAGAAGACCAATATCCTAGGTTGAAGATAGCCAAGCAGGGAAAGAAATAGAGTGGAAGGAGAGAGAGAAAGAGAGAGGGTTCTCACTTCACTTTTTTTCTAATCAGGCCTTTTATGGATTGAATGAGGCCTACCCACAATGGAGGAAGAAAATCTTTTCTTTTTATAGTCTATTGATTTGTATTTTAATCTCATCAAGAAACATCCTCATAGACACACCCAGAATAATATATGACCCAATATTTGGGTACCCCATGGCCCAGTCAGGTTGATACATAAAATTAACTATTATCTTTTGTTAGTTTTTATATCGTACAATAATATTGAAGCTTGAGCATCTCATAACAGCTGCTTTCATTAAATCAAATACACAGTCCAGAAATACTTTCAGTCCAGAAATACTTTTGATATTATGCATTAAAATTTTATTTTAATTTTTTTTTGAGATTTCAACTTTCTTTGTCCTCAAGGTGCCCATCCCTCAAATTACACTCCTATGCACCTTTCCTTATGCAGAAAATACATCTATCTTCATGATTCAGATAAACCTAAAGTAAAAGAAAGAACTTTGTTTCTTCTTTTGCAATGATAAAGCAAATTTTTGTCTTGGAGAAAGCCCAAGGAGGAGGAAAAGGGCTTTTCCTTCACATAAAAGATCTAAGAAAAGAAAGCTTTGCATTACCTCCTGTGGTATTGGTTTTCCACATTCATTTCTTTATTTTTTATTAAATTTATTGGAATGACATTGATTAATAGAATTATATAGGTTTCAAGTATACAATTCAATAATACATCGTATGTATATTGCATTGTATTCACCACCCAAAGTCAAATTTTCTTCCATCACTGTATTTTTGACCACCTTTGCAGCCTTCATCTTCTACTTAGCTATCGAGCAACCTGGGACTAATTGTTGACTAATTGTCAATGCCAGTTTTTTTTTTTGTTTCCTTTTTTTCCTTATTGAGCCTATGAGATTTAGGGTCCATGGTGTGTTCTTCAATCTCTTTACTCATCGAAAGAAGAATTGGAACTGTGCCAAAAATAATGTTACTATAATGGCTCCCTAGAGTTTTGAAAAGTATAAAAATAAATCAGCATGTTGGAGCCTTAACTAATAAGAGACAAAAGTTCATCAGTGATGCTTTGGGGGATACTCAGAATGCTCAGCAGAGGAAACAGGAATACACAGTTTTAGACATTGAGATGTCAGTAGTAGAAAGAAATAGAATAGGTATGATTATAGTTATATTAATTTTTGAGTCTCATTGATTAAAAGATTTTTTGGATTTCATTGGATTCTAATAGCTGTGTCTAAGAGAACATAGGAAATATCCCTCTTTGGGTGATTTTATATGATAAATTGAGTAAAGATAATGTTTAGATGTACCAATAGAGAAGCGTCAGTCACCAATGATAATTTTTGAAATGTTCTAATTATCCTACGAGCTTTAGTCTACCTAGTTAGTGGTGGTGAAAGGAGAGCATGTGAGGAGAGAAAAACACAAATATAAATGGTAGGTTGAAAAAATGGAGACTAGTGTAGGAAATACAATAAAATGGGTATCACCAACTGAACTGTAATAGGCACAGGGATGGCTTCAAGCAAATGCCAAAAACTTCCCCCCGTCCCATAACTCATGAGACTGACTCCTTCTATAGACCATTTATGAAAGACTAATTCCTTTAGGAAGTCTTTTATATATAATTGAGAAAGGGCAGATACTTAAAACTTTTTGTCAAGAATGCGATTTGACATTTAGTTTATTAGACCATTCTTGAAGGTCACATTAAACTATTCTCTGGTGACAATGGTATATTTAAAAAGTAATAAACAATGAGGGACTGAAAAAACTGATTATGTACCTGAGATGCCTTTCTTTAGACTTCACTATCCTAACATTCTGTGGACAAATTATCTACTGCATAAGCCTCAGAGATAGGAAATGAAGAGGTAAATAAATAATATTCCTCAGAGAAGATACTGGTGGTGTTTGTTCTGCTAGCTAACAATTGACAAAGTACTGTGAAGAGCCAGAGTAATAATTATAATAAATAAAGCAATAGCAGGGCATTCATAACTTTTAACTCCCCTCTATCAAGTCTGTCAAATACATTGTGTATTTAGGTGAAAGGATGAGCTAAAGTCAACAATATTATTGTAACAAGCATAGTTTGGTCTATATATTAATCCAGTCATCTTGTGAAAATAATATAATAGGCTTTAAAAATAAAAAAATAAAACCTTAGGCAGAGACATGCTTAAAATACATTCAAAAGGAAACTGAATAAAAACTAGTACCCATTTCCTGAAAATTAATATATGTAGCAAAAGCTGACATTTATTAAAAGTTTATAATGTATAACACTCTGCTAAATGCTTTAATTTTCATAAGAAACTTGGGAAATGAAAAAATACTGAAGCTTGGAGAATTACACCGATAATAAGTGACAGAGCTAGGGTTACACAGAAAGTTTTCAGATATATTCACTCTTTGATTGTTATTTAAAGAAGTCAGTGTGAAAAAATTACCTAGACTTATACCTCTTAATCCCCTCCCCACTTTACTGTCCCCTCCAGCTTCCAATATGACAACCATCAAAATGCTTTTTGTGTCTATAAGCTTGTTTCCGTTGTTTATCTTGTCCTCTAGATTCCACATATGGCATTTATATTTCTCTGTCTTACTCCACTCAGCACAATACCCTCTAAGTCCATCCAATAGTCATGGGAATATAGAGTACAGCATGGGGAATAGAGTCAGCAGTATTGTAATAATTATGTGTAGTGTCAGACGGTATTGGATTTATCGGGGTCATCACTTCACAAATTATATAAATGTCTAATCACTGTGTTATGCTCCTTAAATTAATATAATATTGTATGTGAACTATAATTTAAAAAATAAAAATATAAAAATTTTTAAAACTGCAAAAAATTACCTGAACTTAAAACTATAATGGATGCAAAAATTTCACTGAAAACAGATATAATTGGAGTTTTTGAAACAATTCCATAAATTGATTGATCGATAGAACATTTCCTACTGGTATTAGTTTTTCTACCTTCTCCTGTTTTTGTTCCTCAATTTATAGTGGGACTGACTATGCATACTTTAGAGTAAACAATCTATTTCTTCATTCCTATTTTTTGTAGTTCAATCTCAGGGAACTGTCAACCAAGCTAATTTCTCTGTGCCAGAGTTCCTGCTGCTGGAATTTTCCAAGCTTGGAGCAATCCAGACCTTTTTCTTTGCTATTTTTCTCTGTTTATATCTGATTATCCTGAGTGGGAACATCACTATTGTCACTGTCTTCTACCTAAATAGTAGCCTCCAATACCTACTTCTTCCTAGGGATACTGTCCACCTCTGAGACATGCTACACTTTTATCATCCTGTCCAAGATGCTCATCAATCTGTTGTCTCTGCTTAGAACAATCTCATGTATTAACTGTGTCATTCAGATGTTTTTCTTCCTTGCTTTTGCTGTCACTAATTGCATGCTACTGGGGTCATGGGTTATGACCACTATGCTGCCATTTGTCATCTACTTCAGTACCCTATCCTTATGAGTTGGAAGGTATATGGTCAACTGGCAGCCACTTGTGCTGTGGTTCATTTTATTTTCTAATTGATGGGCTTCCTCTTAGTCTTTGAACTCCCTTTCTATGGCCCCAAGAAGATCAACCACTATTTCTGTGACATCTCACCAGTATTTCAGCTTGCCTGTACTGATACCTACATCAGTGAACTGGCCATCTTCGTTGGTAGAGTTCTGGTACTCATAGTTCCCTTGATTTTCATTTGCATCTTTAAAACCTTTATTGTTCAACTATGTTAAGGATCCCATCAGCTGAAGGCAATTGAAAAGCCTTCTCCTCTTGTGCCTCCTATCTAACTGTAGTCACTGTCGATAATGGCTCCTTTAAGTGCCTCCTTTCTGCCTCCTGTGACCATCAGGCAAATAAAGCCATCCAGCAAGGATAGGTATATAGCCTCAGGAACAAAGATGTTCAGACGGCCATAAGGAGAGTGATTGGCAGGGGAGGATTTTATACTAAGGCTCTATAATGAGAATACTTCACATTAATGACAATGCCTTTTCTGAGGACATAGAAAAAAATATAATGTTGATGATACTGTAGTCTTTTATTTATATAGCACTTTATAGTCTCATGGTGCAAGCTCTTCCATGGTGTTATTTTGATGGGCTTTGTTGGAGTGCGTCTTTAAACTTGGGTTAATTGTTAATCAGGTCCAAGTCTCAAATAGTCTTAAACTTGTACAAATAGGTATTTGATTTTTTTGAATGCTTAATAAAAATGGTTTCAATCTTTTACATGAAAGATAAGTAACTTATTGTGAATGGTAATTAAGTATAAAAGATTCAGCTATCAAAAATTCTTGTTGATTTAGAAATATTTTAGCAGGGCTCTTTTAAAAAATGGAAAAAATTAAATAAATCTATTTAAGAATTATGAATACAACTATGAGCTACCAGTGTTGGAAAAGACCCTAGCTATCACTGACAATTGTTGTGTCATTGTAAGAGATTCACCTGCAATATTACAGCCTCTAACTGACTGCAAAATAGTTAGACATGTGACTGTTAAACATCTGTAAGTGTTATCAAGTTTTACCTTTAGATATTTTTGTCCTTTTGGTTCTCTTTATTGTCTCTGGAGATGCATAGCTTGTATCTAATATTTCACTTACAGTATCAATTCAAACATTTGAAGATGGATAATGTATGCTTTTCTTAAAATTTTTTTAATCAAGCTGATGATTCCTTTATTTTTATGATATATCAGAGTTCAAAGATCCCTCAAAATCCTGACAATTTTTGATATAGTCTCATTCATCTACTTTTGCTTTTACTTCCCTTGACCTTGAAGACAAATTCATAAAGTCCTCTCTAAAACCAAGGTCCATGAGTTTATTGTCTATGTTTTCTTCTATGCAATTTACTGTTCAGTTCTTATATTTATTTTTTAAAAATCATTTTGAGTTCATTTTGGTTTAAGGTGACAGATAGTCTAATTTCATTCCTTTGCATGTGGTTTTCCAACTTTTCCAGCACTATTTATTGAACAGGCTTTTATATGAGTTTATTTCTGGGCTCTCAGTTCTGTCTCATTGGTCCGGGTGTCTGTTTTTCTGCCAATATCATGCTGTTTTGATTTACTGTCACTTTGTAATATAATTTGAAGTCAGAAAGTATGATAACTTTGGCCATGTTCTTTTTTTCTCAGAATTGCTTTGGCTATTTGGAGCTTTTGTGATTCTATACAAATCTAATGACTTTTTTGTTCTATTTCCTTATAAAAATGTCATTGGAATTTTGATGGGGATTGAATTAAATCTGTATGTTGCTTTGGATAATATGGCCATTTTAGCTATGGTCAAATCCATTACCAGAATATCTTTTCATTTCTTTATGTCTTAAATTTCTTTTAATAATGTCTTATAGTTTTAGTGTGTAAGTTCTTCACATTTTCTTGTTGTTTATTTAGGTATTTTGTACAACCTATAAAACTTCTGCACAGAACAGAAATCATCAATAAAACAAGGAAGCAAGCAAGTAAATAAGAGAAGATATTTTGCAAACAATGTCTTCAATAAGAAGCTAAAATTCAAAATATATAAAGAACTCATACAATTCAACAATAAATAAAACAATCTAATTAAAAAATGGGCAGAAGACTTGAATAGACACTTGTCCCAAGAAGACATATAAATAGCCAAGAGACATGTGAAAAGATGCTCAACTTTACTAGCCATTAGAGAAATGCAAATCAAAACCACAATGAAATACCACCTCACACCTGTTAGAATGGCTAACATCAATAGAGCAAGTAATAACAAGTGTTGGACAGGCTGTTGGAAGAAAGAAACCCTCATTTACATGAATTTAAATTAGTGTAGCCACTATAGAAAACAGTATGGAGGTTCCTAACAAATTAAAACTAGAATTACCATATGACCTTGCAAACCCTCTTCTGGGTATCTAGCCCCCAAATTTGAAAAAAAAATACTTTAAAAAATATATGCACCCTACTGTTCATTGCAGCATTATTCATGGTGACCAAGAAATGGAAACAACTAAAGTGCCCTTCGATAGATGTGGTACATATATACAATGGAATACTATTCAGACATAAGAAAAGATGGAATACTGCCATTTGTGAAAACAGAGATGAATCTGGAGAATATGCTAAACAAAATAAGACAGACAGAAAAAAGTTGAGAACCATATGATTTTACTTACATGTGGAGGTATAAAACTGAAAACAACAAATAAATAAGCATAACAAACAAAACCTTATAGACACAGATAACAGTTTAGTGGTTATCCGAGGAAAAGTGGGTAGGGCAGCAGGTATGGGTAAAAGGGGTCAAATCCATTGTGTAGTGAACCCAAATGCAATATATATATGATGCAATATATATTAAGTAGTTTTGAATTGTACACTTGAAACTTATTTGATTTTATTAATCAATATCATCCCAATAAATTTAATAATAATAAAAAAATTCTAGCCATTTTTCTGAATTATTCTCAAGATATTTTTCATATTGTGAAAATATTATTCAAATGAGTTACCAGGAATTGGTGCAACATTCCAGGTGATTTAGGATGATTATCTTTCTTGTTTTAGAAGTCAATTTTATATTAATACAGTCTAAGTTTCTTTACTGTCACTTCCTTACGAGCTCTATTACTTGTGTGCTCTTCTCTGACTTCTAAGACTTTTAGATTAAAGAATTCTCTCTTGATTATTACTATGCCAAGAATTTCATTTTAAATATTTATCTTTTTAAAATGATAACTAATGTAATGTAAGAAGAGATAAATGGTTAATGGAAAGGAACTATTACAAACTAGCAAATTAACTATTATTTCTCTTTAACAGTTGAATGCTACTAGAAAAACTATATAATAAATTATTCTAAAATATTAATAATTAACAACTTATATACTCAAAACTATCTAGTAAATATTTTTTACAAATTTTAATAAAAATTAAACCTATTTTATGCAGAAGCTATTGTACATATGGTCACTTCTACTTAAAACAATTAGCTACTTTCCCCTTCATAACCTTCTTTAACTTTCCAAGCACAATGCTTATCTGATGATATGATATCATATTTTATGAAAAAAACATAAGATATCAAACTGAAACTCCCTTTTTTCCTTGTCACTGCATTTACCAATGTACTTGCATCATAATTATTCTATTTTTTCTCCTGTTCTAGCATAACCTTTTTTTCTTTCTTTCTTTCTTTCTTTCTTTCTTTCTTTCTTTCTTTCTTTCTTTCTTTCTTTCTTTCTTTCTTTCTTTCTTTCTTTCTTTCTTTCTTTCTTTCTT
>PVKZ01003218.1:0-149427 GCA_004027375.1 Macroglossus sobrinus
TGAAGATTAGAGTTAGATGGGAGATGATCAGAAGCCACGTTATGTGTGTGATGCTGAGCATACAGAGGGAAACAAGACCAAGGAGTCCTGACCCTCAAGGAGTTCTGTTTTAGCAAGGAGAAACAGTGAACAAGTAGGCAAACAAGTAAACAAGATAATTTTTTATCATGATAAAATAAACAAGATAATATAGTAAATGGTGGATGGGGTATGTATTGGGTAGTGCCTTTAGACAGATCTACATACTGTGTGCCACATGGGTTGGAAGATTTCAGGAAAGGTGATGGCAGGCAGCATGGAGAGAATTAGATAGACATGAGAGACACTGAGGGAATAGAATCAATAGGATTTGGTAGTTTATTGGGTGATAATAACAAATAACTATAGATTCCATTTATTGAATACTTACTAAGCACCAGACACTGCTTTAAGGGCTTAATATATTTTTTCTAATATATTCCTATAGCATCTCTGTGGGGAGGCATTTATCTCATTTTTGTAAATGAAGAAACTGAGGCACACAGAGTTTAAGTAACTAGCTCAAGGTCCCAAGTAGATTTAAGGTCCTATAAGGATTTAAACTCAAGTCAATCCCTGTAAGCAGAAGGGGTAAAGGAGAGGGGATAGATTTGGGGAAGATGTAGGAGTGGGATCTATGTAGTTTGTAGTTTATGTTTTCTAAATGGACATGTCCAATGGGCAAATGGGTAATGAGTATGAAGCGCAGATGAGATTTAGGTCAAGGAATAAATTTGTGAGTTGTCAGCCATAGACATGTTATTTGGAGTCACAGAATAGGTGTGACCATACTGAGAAGTTATACAGAATGATTAGAATAGAACTCTAAGGAGCATTAATATTCAAGGAATAGCAGAGAAGGAAACCTCAACAAGGTGTGGTCAGAGTTAAGAGGAAAACCAGGACAGTAGTTGGTTAAGCTTCTGGTTAAGCTCTGAAGCTTCTGCCTTACCTTTCTCTACTCCTCTCTCTTAGACTAACCCCTGTATTCTCACTGAAGAACAGCAGTCCCCAACCTTTTTGGCATCAGGGATTGGTGCTCCCATGAGAATCTAATACTTATGATCTGAGGTGGAGCTGAGGCGGTGATGCTAGCACTGGGGAATAGCTGCAGATAGCCGAAGCTTTGCTCACTGGCCCACTGCTCACCTCCTGCTGTGTGGCCCAGTTCCCAAGGTTGGGGACCCCTGCTGTATAACACTCCCTGAATACATCCTTATAATGAACCCAGTTCTGGAAAAAGAAATATTGGTTATTCTCTGCCTGCAGCTCACTGGAAGTACCAGGAGGGCTATGGAATAGAGATATTCCCAATGCAAATGCACTCCCAGTATAGCTAGGTGCTCATCACCTTTTCTCCTTTTAGGATATATTGGTTGGGCTCCAGCCATGGAGAAACTCCATGGGCATGTGTCTGCCCACTCAGACATTCTATCTTTGGAGAACCAGTGCCTAGCCACACTTCCTGTCCTGAAGGTCGTGGAGAAACCACACGGGCATGTGTCTGCCCACTCGGACATCTTCTCCTTGGAGAACCAGTGCCTCGCCACACTTCCTGACCTGAAGACCTTGGAGAAACCATATGGGCATGTGTCTGCCCACTCGGACATTCTGTCTTTGGAGAACCAGTGCCTAGCCACACTTCCTGTCCTGAAGACCTTGGAGAAACCACATGGGCATGTGTCTGCCCACCCGGACATTCTCTCTTTGGAGAACCGGTGCCTGGTCATGCTCCCTGACCTAAAGACCTTGGAGAAACCACAAGGGCATGTGCCTGCCCACCCGTACATTCTCTCCTTGGAGAACAGGTGCCTGGCCATGCTCTCCATTCTAAAGAGCACTGAGTCTGCCAGTCTGGTGCAAGCCGATCTGTATAGCCTGAATACCAGCAACCATCTGTTCTCTGAGCCTCCAGACTGGAGGGCTGAGTGCCTCTCTGAAGGACTAGGCCTTCTTACCCACCCCAGGGCCCTGAAATCCATATCTGTCACAGAGAGAACTCAGGAAACAGCTTTGGTAATAGCTCCAGATGCTCATCTTGATTCTGGTCGTGTCTGTTGGATGCTCTAGTCCCTAGCTTTCAGTGCCACAGTGTCTCTATTGCTCTGTGTCTGTGTACCTTTTCTCTTCAGAGCCACTTCCTGACGTGTCTTTTACCCCAGGGCTATCTTCATCAGAATCATTACCCTTATTGCATATCTAGTTCAGAGATTCTGGACATTAGAGCAAGAATAGGCCTTGTCCTTAGAAAGCCTCTGCTCAGAAGGAGTGCCAGCATGATATTGCAGTAGCAGAGTTAAATCAAGTGCTTTCAAGATCTTATCTCAGGCATGAGACACATCTGCTGTACCCTTCCCACCTTCTTGTATGTGCACATGCAAACACATGGCCACTTATACACATGTACATGAGCATTTAGTATACATGTCAGAATCTGTAGATGAACACACATTTTTCTCCAAAGCCCTGAGATTAGGACAGAAGGAAAGATTAATCTGAGCCCTATACCGTCTCTGCTAATTACAAGCCATGACAATTACTGCCATCTTAATATATATTTAGGGCTTTGCAACTTGCTGCAAGTCATATATACAATATCCCATTTAATCTTGTAGTAGCCCCATCATGTAGGTGGTAGGGAATGAGGAAGCTGAGATTCAGAGTTTAAGCAGCTCAGGGTTGCTAGGGGATTGACCTTGGATGTGGCCCTTTTTATTCTGACTCCAGAATACTTTAATAGCATCATAGGAGGTATATGTGTGTGTGTGGTGGTGGTGGTTGAGAGCGGGGCGGGGGGACGGGATGGTGGTGAGGTCAGGCTCTAGGCTTTGACATCAATAAGATGAAAGCAAGGGGAAGATCATGAGGCATCTGAGCAAAGGCTCAGAAGGTTTAGTTGGAGAAAGTGATATGTGTGACAGTAAGATCTCTACACCAGACAGGGCAGATCAGTACTGGGTGTGAAGGGAAAGGAGTTGGTACTAGAGGATAGATGCAGACTCTTCCTGTCCCTGGTAGCTGCCTTCAGACCTCTCCATGTTCGAGGGGTTCTGGGTTCATGCTGTAATTAATAATTGCCACCATCCCCAGGGTCACTGGTCCTCTTTAGGAGAGAAGAAGTCAGAAGAGAAGGAATGGGCAGAGGCTCAAATGCCTTTTTATAGTCTAAGATTGGGAGAGGAGAAGGAAGTGGAGGAGCTGGCCCTGAAGCTCACCCTTGGGGACTCTGAATCTCATCCTGAGCCCACAGACCACGCCCTTCATGAAAAGAAGGTAAAAGTTTTATAATGGGAAAGGTTGATGGTAGTGGAGGGGAAGGCGTTGGGTAGATGGAAGGAGTGGTGCCCTAAAGCTGAACCAGATCTCCACAGGTGGAAAGGGAAGGAAGGGCGGCACCCAGCTCTTATTTCTCACTTCCTAATCCCCTTTTCTAACCTCTGAGTTGAACAAATATATTCCTGAATCTGGGGTCCATTCTCTCTGCCCTTGATTTTGTAAGTTGGCCTGAGTGGATGCTGAAGTTGGTTCTCATTTTCTCTTTCTTCCCCTCTTTTTCCCAATTCCCAGATGGCTCTAATGAGCTTGTTGTGCTCCACTGTGTCATCAAATGTAAAGATGAAAGATGCAGCCGACCCTACCAAGGCTTCTCTCCTGGAAGTCTGTAGTAAACTTGCCCCTTTGGAGCCAGAGTTTATTCTCAAGGTACAAAGGAGGGGATGGGCATGGAAAGCTGGGAGCTAGGAACATGCTCATGGTGTGTGAGGGGGATGGTTACCAGCTTTATGGTGCAGGTGGAAGGTGCTTTACTTAGAAAGTAGTCTGTGGATGAGTAGAATCTGTAGATGAGTCAGAGGTCTGGTCCCTGGGGTTCTCTGAGGAGTGGGGCAGGTGGGATTGGAAAGGAGTATATGAGGGTTCAGTTCAGCAAGTACACATGCTAAGTACACAGTAGCGGGCCTTGAGAGTCATACCAACATATAGAATGAAATATGATTTGGCTCTTAAGGAGCTTATGGTATTGTTATAGTGGCAAAACACTCCCAAATATTATGTAAATGCAAATGGCACATAGTAGATAGTGAATGTTTCAGAAGCAGAGAAGAGGGGAAAAATGTTTTTTGAGGCTTTGGAAGATGGCAGGTTTAATCAGCACTTGAACACTTAATAAGTCTTTGATAGATACTAGTGGTCTTCCAAAGAGGGAATGGGCCTGGTTGATGCGGGAGGAGATCAGTCGACTCAAGTTGCAGAGGTGGATTCAAGCTAGATTATGGAGGACTTAGATGCAAAGCCAAGAGGCTTGGACCTTATATTTTATAGACAATATGGAGGGCTCGGTAACGGTTTTATGCAGGTTGATTAGATAAGCAAGTTAGTTTAAGGCATGAAGCTCTGGGAGAAGTGGCTGAAATGCTCACCCTCACCATTCTGTGCCCTAGGCATCTCTGTACGCCAGGCAGCAGCTGAATGTCCGGGATGTAGCCAATGAAGTCTTAGCCATTGCTGCCTTCTTGCCAGTCTGCCGCCCCCACCTGCGACGATATTTCTGTGCCATTGTCCAACTGCCTTCTGATTGGATACAGGTAGCTGAGTTCTACCAGGTATGATATTCACCTCCCTGAGCCTTGGCCCTCACTTGGTTCCCTCTCCTTTGCTCACTGCATCCCTAGAGAAAATCTTAGACAGTTTGGCTTCCCCTGAGCTGTCTTCAACCTTGATGTCCAGACAGGACAATATCTCCTGGTATCAAGCTGAGATGCCCAAGAGGGAAAATATGATTGAGAAGGGCTGGACTACAGTTAGAAAAATTAGTACATTCTGGACCTTGTATTTACACTGAAGAAAATGAGAATCATTGAAGTCTGCTGACTAACCCAGTACCACAGAAACTGCAATTTTAGAGCTGGGGTTGAGAACTTGCTCCCTATTCTGGGCTCTCATTTAACACCATGAAGAGTCTTGTTTTGTTTCGGAGGATTTGTTTGGGGCTCACTCCTGATGGTCTCTTCTCTCTCTCTCTGACAGAGCCTTGCAGAAGGAGAGGAGAACAAGCTGGTGCCTCTGCCTGCCTGCCTGCGTGCTGCTATGACAGACAAATTTGCCCAGTTTGATGAGTACCAGCTGGCCAAGTACTACCCCCGGAAGCACCAGGCCAAGAGACGTCCCCGCAGACCCCCGCGCCCTCCAGTCAGTCCCTGCCTCAACCCTTGTCATTCATAGCCTAGGTCCCTTTTCTCTCGAAAGGGAGGGATGAAGGAACATGCTGACCCTGGGGAATCCCACACTAAGCATCTGACGTGTTCCTACCACCAGGAGCAAATGGAGTCAGAGAAATGCAGAGGAGCCCGGTAGAGCTTGAGGCAGAGGGCAGAGCCTACATCTGTCCTAGCTAGCTTCCTTTTTTGGTAGAGATGGGCCTTCAGGGCTATTGGGATGGGTCTCTCCAGGGCCAACTTTCTCTCTCTTTTGGAACTGCTCCTCTTGTCCTTATAGAAGAAACAGCATCCATTTCCTGAGACATGGCAGCATTTCCTAAAGTACCTTCAGCAGCCGCTTAAGAATAAGCAGAAGAAGGTACGTGCCTTGCTTTGTGGTTCTGTATGTGCGTGTACAATCTTTTTTCAACTGATATTTAGAAATGGGATCCCATTTGGTTTAGAAATATAATAATGGGTGTGGTAGGCACATGCCAGTTTCCTACCTGGGGAATCTCAACCTGACTACGGGGTTAGGTTTTAAGAGCACTGGGAAAAGCTTTGTTTATTTCCTCATTTCACGCTTCTAGGTATTATACTTTACTGTTGGATCTCAAGTCCAGCTGGATAAACAAGTTAAAGACATGAAATATCTACCTTCCATAGGAAGTTTAAAACACAAATAAAACAAATTGTTTTTGCATGAATGACAACACATTGCACTTAGTGGTTAAGAGCATAGAATATGGATTCAGAGCACCTGGGTTTGAATCTCAACACTACCAGCACTTGAGGGCCACGTGACTTTGGCCAAATGACTTACCCTCTCTTGCTTCACCTTCCTCAGGTATAAAAAGAGGATAATAGCAGTACCTACTTCATTGGGTTTTTGTGAGGATTAAATCAATTATTGTATTTCAAGTATTTCTAACAATACCTGGCACTGACATCATCATGAAAGATATTTCTAACAATATCTATCACTGTCATCATCATTAAAATAGATTATTAGGCAAATACATATTAGCATTACAAGAAAACACATTCTCAGGTGGTCAGCTGATCTTTTCTCTTCATCCTATTAATATATCCCAAAGTTAGCTCTTCTACCATAGAAGATTCTAAAAGCCAGCTTCTTTCAGTTTTTTAACTCCTCACAGCCTGCATTGCTCTTTTGTCTCCATTTTCCTGTTCCAAGTCTCAGTGATTTAAATAGGAGCTACTTTTCCCTATCCTTTCTCTAAGAACTAGGTATATTCTCTGTTCATTCTATCCCCATCTTGTTTTTCACAAGTCAGTCATCCCATTTTACCATTGATAGTTCAGTCTTATATAAATGAAACACAGTGACTCCAAAACACTGCTATCTTATGCTTGCCATAAGAGCTCTTGTTGCTAGAGTTTTTTACTCCCAATTCCCACTCTTTGCCCAAATCTACTTTGGGGAAAGAAATGACCTCATATATATAGGATGGTCTTAGGTTCTGCTTTCTGAAGAAAATGACCATGGTCATAGATTAAATGACCCCTGTGGGATTTGGCAATATTTCCACAGTTTGAGCAGACCTACAATGCAGTGCCAAAGAAAAAAAGTCAACCAAGGTTCACCCTGAAGAAGTTGGTACAGCGCCTGCATATTCAGGAGCCTGCCCAGCACGTCCACGCCCTGCTGGGCTACAGGTGAGAAGATACACCCTGAACATACATTCTATTGGGGTAACTCCGTGACTTTTCAACATCCGTGACCCTAACCACTATAGTTTGGAGGCTAGCAACATTGATTTGGGCAAACATAGCCTATACATTAGATTAATTGGCTTTGACTGGCTCACCTTTCCTGAGTTGTTTTCACCTGACTTTTCAATGATAAGCTGTTCCTCCTCTGTTCCAGATACCCCTCCAACCTCCAGGCCTTTTCTCGAAGTCGCCTCCCTGGACCATGGGATTTTAGCAGAGCTGGGAAGCGGATGAAGCTGGCTAGGCCAGAGACCTGGGAGCGGGAGCTGAGCTTGCGGGGAAACAAAGCTTCTGTCTGGGAGGAACTCATCGGTAGGGGAATGCTGACCATCACACTCCCTTCCTCTTCTCCCCATTTATGCCTCTCTGTTTTGGACCCTGACTAGAAGATTTCTATGGCAGGATGCAGTTATCTTCTTGCTTGGTAGTTGCATCACTGAAAACGATTGGACTTAAAAGGTCTGCCATTGACCACACCCAAGTGGACAGTGGTGCCTGCTTTGAATAGCACTGGTATCATAGGTAGGTAATTATTTCAGATGTGGTTAGATGGTATGTAAGTCTTTATCAACACATGACAAAAGTGGCACATTACCTCTGATCTCAGTTGTATCAATATCTGTCTAACTCATCCAAACAAGGTAGAACTGACTGGCACAAGGCACAGTGGAATCTCCACAGAAATTCATATTCAGGACATAACATTTAAGGTAATTTGCCCACATTGATTAAACTAAATTCAGATAGGGGAGGACCAGCTTACTTTCAATCTTCTCTTTCTCTTTTTTTTTTTTGTTAGTTTATTTTTAATTATAAAAGGCTCTTTCTATTTCGTGTTGTTTTACGTTCGCTTTTATCTTTGAAAATTTACACATGCACACAGATGTCCAATAACCTCTTTTTCAATATCGATTCAACTTTGGGTAGAGTAGAATAAAAAGGCTTGGATGGCAGCCAGTATGTGTAGGTGACTCTAGTATGCATCATCTCCACGTCTTCCCTCTGCCCCTGAATACTAAAAATCTATTTCCTGGCTGAGATAAATGCCCATAGTCTAACCCAGTGGTTTCCAAGGTTTTTTGGCCAAAAATTTTTGTAATACACCAGAATATATGTACATGTATTTAAAAAAATTTTGTACGTGTACTAATAAATTTTGCACTTTAAGAAATACATAATATATAATTATATAAACAGATAAGAAACTAAACAAATACATAAAGGAAAATATTATAATATATAAACATAACTATAAAATATAAGGTAAAATGTAATTAGATATTCAGATCCTTCTTTGGAGACCACAGGCTCATTAACAATTTTTTGGAATGAAATCAGTGAATTTCTCAATCTATTGGGTAAATACTCATGTTAGTTTCTAGTATCATAAATATGATATTGGACTTAAATTCTTACCAAAATGATCTAGAAACAGTTTCATACATGGCAGTTGAGAGTAACTTGTGACTGCACGAAAGATAAAATAGTTCATTAGTTGTCACACATCACTCGTACTATTTACACAACCTAATTTTTCTACTCTCCTGTTGAAAGCTGCTGATAGTGCAGGGTGTTGCCTAGGATGTGGGTATAGGGGCTGACAGGTCTGGTCTCTAAAGTGGTCTGAATGCACCTCTAGGGTACCTAGGAAAAATATCACACCTCCTACTTATGTTTACCTTTATCTAAAACAGCTGTTCCCAAACCTTTTTGGTGCCAGGGACCAGTGTTCCTATGAGAATCTAATGCCTGATGATCTGAAGTGGAGCTGAGGCAGTGATGCTAGCGCTAGGGAGCAGCTACAAATACAGATGAAGCTATGCTCACTGCCCGCCAGTCACCTCCTGCTGTGTGGCCTGGTTCCTAACAGGCCACAGACCAGTACTGTTCTGTAGCCCAGACCCCTGATCTAAAAGATAGAAGGCATTTTTCCAATATTTACTGTATAGATTAAATCCCTATAGTCACTTAGTCCACATAGTATATGATTATGTGATTATGTGTCACTTATGATAGTTGAGGTTTATTGAGGAAGAGTTCCATAACATGAGGGCACTGATGGTGCTCTCTTACCTTTTTTGGTTTCTACATAATGTGAAATCACAACTTACCTTTGAGCCATAAATGGATTTAGAATTAGTATTCATTATAACCAAACTAACCCTCTAAATTGACATAAGCCTTAAAAAGATTTTGATTGGGAAACTATGACTTGAAGATAATACTAATATTGCAGGGATGAGTGAACAGTAAGAGAGTGACAGGTGAAACTCTGGTTCATTACAAGTCTTTTTCACCTGTACTTAAGTAAAAAATGACTAATCAGATCTCACAACAAGTTTGCTAGGAAAATTAAAAGGTGTCAAGAGTACTATTTGAAATAGGGATTTATGGTCACTATTATTAATGGTAAACCTTACCTTAGGTGTAGATCGTGCCTTGAAATGTTGACCAATGATTGTACTACATGTATACAATGTATAAATAAACTCACTTAAACTAGGAAATTTCACTTGTATTTATCTGAAAAGTTTGGAAATCATTACTTCAGATTAGAGAATATATTTTGCCAGCTGAGCCCACTCTCAGGCCTGGACCCAACAGACAAAGGGATAAACATAAGCTGTTTATCAAAACAGCCATCCCATAAATAGTGTTGTATTTTGCTCCAAACTTCAGGCCAACCCTATTTTTTTTCTTTTCAGACCTTTAAACATTTTGAGTAGGATGGTTTATATGTTAGGACCTCATTCTCTACATCCTGAAATTTCTACATGTCCTCTGAACTCCTTTCTCTCGTCTCTGACCTCTCTCACTCATTCTTTGTTTGGTTTTCTTACCCTTTTCCCAATCTTCTGCAGACAGTGGGAAGCTTCCTTTCATGGCCATGCTTCGGAATCTGTGCAACCTCCTGCGGGTTGGAATCAGTGCCCGTCACCACGAGCTGGTACTCCAGAGACTCCAGGATGCGGTATGTGTGTGGGGCAGGGAGCTGTGTGCTCCAACTTCTAGAGGTGGGTGTGGAGATGCTGCTGCAGGCTTTTCTTTGTTTCCAGGGAAGGTTATGGCCACCAGGCTATTTCCATGTGGGTTGTAAATAAGTCTAGAGATACAGATAGACGTAGATCTGGGGGTTCATCAACCCTTTGAGAAATTAGAGCATGAGAACTTTCCTTTTTATTTTCTGAGATTAGTGATTTACCAGGAAGAGGTACTCTGTGATCTAACTTATTTCAGAGGGAGTCTGACAGATGAGAAACAGGCTCCTTCTGTTACTTCCTCACCTTTCTTTACCTCTTCTCATAGTCTCACGTATTCTCTTTTCTTTAGTCTTTTCTCCCTTTCTCTGTATCTCTTCTCTGATATCCATCTTGTCTTTCCTCACATTTCCACATATCTGGAGTGATTATCTCATATTCCTGGTCACTAAGTCCCCTAATGCCCCACATACTCATGACCCCTCTCTTGCTTTCCAGAAATCCGTGATCCACAGTCGGCAGTTTCCTTTCAGATTCCTTAATGCCCATGATTCCATCAATGATCTTGAGGGTCAACTAAAAAAAAAAGGTATTATCCCTTTTCTTCCAACCCTTGTTTGTCTCTCATGTCTGAGAATAGACAAGGCAACATGACTGGTAATTTTCAGCCTCTTGCCTTTTAGTCTCAGGGTGTTGGCTGGGCAGAGGTCAGATGCTTGCCAGCCCCAAGAGTTGTGGCACAGGACAGGTATTGATGAGAAAACAAGATGAGGGAATAGAAGCTGCCTGACTCAAAATATTTACCTGTTGCCACACAGAATTACTATTTCCTTCCAACACACAACTGATGAAGCAGATAATGATTAGAAACTTAAGAAATGGCAAGAGGCATGCCTATGAGAGCCAGCCTTGCCTCTTAAGTCGTCGGAAACTTCGGGCAGCAATGGCAATACCTGTGTTATATGAGCAACTCAAGCGGGAGAAGCTGAAAATACACAGGACCAGGTGTGTGTGTGTGTGTGTGTGCGTGCGCACGTGTGCTATCTGGGAGCAAAGGGTGGGCAACAAGAGGTACCCTGACAGGATTAGGGAGTCACCTGGGAACCCCAGCTTTTATTCTGTAAACATATGCTTGTCTGTCGTCCCAATGGCTCAGATTTGGTTCCAATAATTTCTTGCACAGAAAACCTTGTCTTCAACATTGTCTTATAGAGAGATTATGAAACAAAGTCTGTGTTTAGGTCTCTGCTGTATTCTCTGTGATTATTTTATTGGTTTCTGTGGATTCTATGAGTCTGTGTAGCATCTCTCTTTCTCTTTGTGCATGCTGATGTCTTCTCTGCTTCTGTTCTGATTCATTTTTTATTTTTTTTCTTTGTGATATTCTTTTTTCTTTTTGTTTCTCTTGCTCTGACCCATTAACTTTTCTTTTTGTTTTGACACATATGTAGTTATCAATCAGGTTCAAACACAAACGTAAAACCTGTCCTGTAAGCTCTATGAAGTCCCAGCACTCTGTCCTTTCAGATGTTTTAACAGTATCTTCATACATTTTCATTCAAGTCAAAGGTAGGGCTCATCTAACTTTCTGATAGAACTCAGTCACCAGGAACGTCTTGAACCAGTGATCAGTGGCTGAATACAGGGCCATTAAGAATCAAACTAGGGTATAGTCCAAACAGTATGCCTTTGCTGGTCAGTGAGGTAGCCACTAGTCACATGTGGCTATTAAGCACTTGAAATGTGGCTAGTCATAACATAGGCTGGATTTTAAGGACAATATGAAAAAGGATGTAAAATAGTCATAGTTTTTATATTAATTGCATGTTAAAATGAAAATACCTTTATATCTTAGGTTAAATGTAATATTAATTTCTCCTGTTTATTTTTAATGTGACTACTAGAAAATTTTAAATTACATGTGTAATTTTAATTTCATTAATTATATTTTAATTCTATTAGATAGCATTGATAGAAATTACTGAATTCTATAGATTAAAAAAATATGAAAAATTTTAAACATGCATGCAAGTAATGAGAATAGTATAATGGACTCCCATAAAACTGTTAGCCATATTTCATGGTTATCTACATTTCCTTTTCTGACCCTTTTTTTTCTTGAAAAATGTCTTTAAAACAGACATTTTCTTATATAATCACAATGTCAATATACTTAACAAAACTGAAAAAAAAATCCTTGGGATTATAGATTATCACTTATTATATAGTCCATATTAAAAATGTTCATTTGTCTCAAAAATATTATTTCACAATTTTGTTCAAATCAGAATCCAAACAAGACATACACATTACATTTAGTTATTAAGTCTTTTAAATCTCTTTTAATCTTTTAATTGTTTTCATGTCATTGACTTGCTGTGGAATGACTCCACAGAATGTCCTACATTCTGGGTTTGTCTGCTTCCCTGTGTTGTCATCTAACTTGTATCTCTGTTGCATGAACCATTGGCATTAACTCAAAAGGCTTGAATAAGTCAGATGTAACTTTTTTTCTTACAAGAATGTTTCATATGTGATCCTTTGTACACAGTGAGTGAAACATCAGATTTTTTTGCTTCCTGATAGAGGATCAAGAAAGCACAAAGTCTAGTGGTCTCAGCCATAGTGATGCTAAGATTGATCAGTGCTCTTTGGTGATGATAATTAGATCTCTCAACTGTAAAGTTAATAGTTCATCCATTGATGATCTTTGCTTGAACCAGTTGTTTCATTAGCAGTTACAGAATGAGGATTTTCTGTCATTCCCCTTATTCATTAACTAAAATTCTCAAAAGAACCTCCCTTATCAACTAACGCTATTAAATTATCCTGTAATAGAGATCATATTAGAAAGGTGAGATGAATGCTCTTTAATTCATCTCATCTTTAATTTCTAGTTTTCAAAGTAAGGAAGTAATCTTTGTTCTTTAAAATGCTATTTAAATATATGTAACAGTTAAATCTTGCCTCATGAAGCAAGTATTAACTGCTGTGTTAAGCATGGCAAGTGATTTCTGAGAGTGGGTCTACAGAGGACTTCTCTCCTGCCATGAGAATGGATTAAGAAGACTCCTGGGGAAAGCGGGCAAAGGGAAGAGCTGTCCAGTCTTCTCTATGGCCATTGGAGGCAGGCTCTGGGAGTGGGGCAAAGACTCTACTTGAGTGGCAAGTTCTCATCTTCTCATCTACTTCACAGTGACAAACAGAGAAGCTTTTGAGCCTCTCAGTCTGTATCTTTACTGCCTGCAGACAGTGGAAATATGACCATGAGATACTGACTCAGTATCGACAGGCCCTGGAGACAGCTGTGGACCTCTCTGTGAAGCACAGCCTGCCCCCGCTGCCAGGCTGCACCCTCTTGGCCTATGTGACAGACACTGATGCAGACAACTGCTATCCCAAGAGCAACCCACAAGGGGTAAAAAAATAAAAAGTGGGGGTTGGTAGAATGCTGGGGATCCTGAGAGGTATCCTGTTTGTAGACCTGGTTCTCATAAGCATGCATGCACAAGCAAGCAAGCAACTTAGGGACCAAGCAAGGTCTCATACATTTGCTTCCTGGTATGAGACCTTGTTTGGTCCCTAAGGACAATTCCTAGCATGTGTTCTCAAGCCTATTCAAAGATTATAATACTTACATTTCACATTTGGTTGATACTTAATCTTCTCTAAATTTCTGTCACCAAAATAGTCACTTTTACCTTTGTCCCAGTGCTGAATTTGGGCTGGATTCTCTCCCCTCTCCACCTTTTCCCCTGGCAGTTCTTTCCAAAGGCTGCTGAAGCTGTCCTCCCCTAATTGGGGATTTTGTCCCCTTTTCCAGAATCAGTGGAAGTAGTTAGCCTTCAGGGCTGGATGGGCAAGAGTGAATTCGAAAGTAGGGGAGCCTTATTTCACCCTAATGCTTGTCTGATCAGCCCCCACTGAATTATGTGCTGCTGTTGATTGGAATGATGATTGCACGGGCGGAGCATGCAGATCTCTTGCTGTGCAGGAGAGATGCTCTGAAGACTGCTGTGATTAAAGCAGAAGAAGGTATCCTGAAGACAGCCATGGAACTCAAGGCTCAAGTCCAGGTCAGTCACCCATCCCTACCATGAAAACTGTGTGAATAGACACGGGCCTGGGAACAACCTGCATAGTCAGGAAAGGCTTAGATATACACCAAAGTAGGCTGTGGTGTTTGTTGCTTACTATCTCCCAGGCAACCACATAACATGAGCCTCTTTCCTTCAGGAGTTGAATGAAAATTGTGAACGGTCCCCGCATAATTTTGAGAAGTACCTGCTGACTCTGGCTGCCCAGAGAGTTCCTGTGAGTACTGCCCAGTCCCCAAGAAACCCTCCCCTCCCCCACATTTTCCTCCACAACTGATGTATTTCATTTCTCAAAGCTAACCTTTCAAACTAGGTACAATACTTAGATCAATTCCCTGCCAGCTGCAGCCCCCTACCCTGTACTATGCTGGTGAATGTTTTAACAACCAACAATCTGGGAAAATAGGTCTTGGTTGATAGCATTTGCTAATTTCCGTGGTGTAAATACTCCTTCTATGTCTGCTTTCAAGCTGATTTCATGATATTAGAGAACACAGAGTTGGGAAGAGATGCTCCATATTACACCATTGTATAATCTTTTCATGATATAGATAATTACATGTAGGTAAGATCAAGACTAGATAATGGTAAAATGTTGCAAAATAATTAGGAAGTAAAGACTTTTGAGTATTTATTACCTTTGTTTTTAATATAATTTATTTTATTGTAAGTTTTAAATTTAATATTTAATAGGGGTCATGTTTAACAACTGGCTCACAAAATTCCTAAAAATTTGACAGTCAGCTCTTGGGAGCTTGAATGTGCTACAGCACACCACTGCCTCTACCTCACTTTGAAGCCCCTCCATTCAGATCAGCTGCAATGATTGCCTTGTCCCAAGTACTCTCAGGAGAGGCAGTTTCCATCCCGCTCAGCATTCTCCTGATCCCCCAGTCCTCAGAGGTCTCTTCTCTTGATGTCCTGAGGAGATCCTCTTAGGGTCTTCTGTATCTCTCTATTCCTCTGACTCAGCCCCTCCCCTTTTATCTTACAGGTGGACAGGGTCATCATTTTTGGTCAAACTATGAATGAGAAACTGGCAAATAAGGCTAAACAACTTTTCTGGCAGCATGTGAATTCCAAATGCCTCTTTGTTGGTGTTGTCCTGAGAAGGACACATTACATGTAAGAATACTCACAATCCTCGCTTGCCTGGTGCCAGAATTTAGTGGTTCATATGTCCTCTCTACACCACTAGAGCTTGAGACCCTCTTGCTCGCCAGGCACCTCCTCATCTTGGCCTCTTACTTCTATTGCACTTCAGGTGCTAGACACTTCTGTGAATTCTGCAGCCTAGCTCATACCCCTTTGTGAAGGTTCACCCTAACTCCAGCCTAGCACCTAAATGTATTAAAAGTGCAGAGGTGGGGGTGTTCATCCTAGGGTGTTTGGGAGCAGTGACTCTGTGTTTCTGGCACTGTTCCTCATGGATATCTACTTCTTCCTTTGCCAGGTTACAGGATTTGAATCCCAATGACGTGACACTCTCAGGCTGTACTGACGGGATACTGAAGTAAGTACAAGATGGGTACTGAAGGAATTAGGGGCTTTATTAAAGCATCTTTCAGAGATTATCTGTGGTCTCTACTCCATGTACTTCTTTTTTTAAAACAAAATAGAAGTTTATTCTTCTTTTACAGCTGTCTAGGCTTAGCAGGAAAACAGTATTACAGAGAACCAGGTACATTCTATCTCATCACTCCACAATTATCAAATACTTGGTTCAAAATGGCTGCTCCAGCTCCAGCCATCATTTTTGTATTACATCTAGTAGGAAAGAGGAAAAGGGGACTTGGAGATTGCAGTGTTTGCTATTAAGTGAACAACTCGAGTTGGTCATCACTTCTACTAATTCTGTTCCTGATCCCATGCTAAATATATTTATTTATGCCAAATTTATAGAAATCCTTTTACTTTGTCTTTTTCTCCATGTTTAACCTTCTCATTTACATGTTTTCTCCCCTTTCCTTTCCTTTCCTGTCCTGTCCTGTCCTGTCCTGTCCTGTCCTGTCCTTTCCATGCCACTCATTGCCCCAACTCCTATTAGGAAGCCTCTTGCACATTTGTCCTTCTCTAGGGAGCTTTCATGGCTGATACTGAGCTGATCAAGCCCACTGGGATGCCCTTTAATCATTATACCTTTATCCAGCTGTTTTTCCCCTGGCCCAACAAAAAGTCTTTTGGTAACCATGCACATCAGGAGGAGTGAGAACTAGGTTCTTCTCTTTTCCTTCATTCCTGTGGTTCTGTACCTTTATTTGTTTTAAGTCTACATTCACTGCTTATGGTCATCTTCTTAAGGAGCTCCAGTTAACTGGGCAACCAAACCTAGCCATATTTTTGTCCCCTGTTCCCTTAGACGACCTTCCTGATTCTGACCCTGGTATTCTGCTCTCATTTATTTTGTCACTATTTGTCAGATTCATTGCAGAACGTGGAGCCTCCCGTCTTCTAGAACATGTGGGCCAAATGGACAAAATATTCAAGATTCCACCACCCCCAGGAAAGACAGGAGCCCTGTCTCTCCGGCCATTGGAAGAGAATATTCCAAGCCCCTTGGCTCCTATTTCCCAGCCTGGGTTAGTCTATGTTTCTATGCTTTTGTGAATTGGGAGGGGCTGCAATCGAAACCTGGAGAAACTCAAGGTGACTGAAATTCCAGCTATTGAAATGCTGCTTCCTCTATTTGCTGAGGTGTACTTCTGCTTTTCCAGGCAGGGATTTCTCTAACACAGGAAACTGTCAGATTGTGGGCATGCATGCCCCTTTCTCTACAGGAGAAGGGGATCAGAATGTGAGGTGGACAGCATATAGCCAGGGCTCAGGCAGAGGGCTTGGGAGCATGGCATTTGGCTTTCTCATCCTGGCTTTGCTTTGGGCTCATTGCTTAATTCCTTCAGCTGTAGGTTCTTGATCAGTAAAATGGAGATAGGGATTGTGCTTACCTCATAATGTTCTGAGCCTTCCATAGGCAAATAGTAAGTGCATAATAATTATTAACTGATGAACAGGGGCGGGGGGGGGGCGTGCATGAGAATTGGCATTTGGGTTTTAATTTCCAGGGCTACAAACAAGTTATTCTCTGGAGACCTGCTGGACACCTCCCTGTTGTCTGTTGTACCAGTCTTATGCTCAGTGCTAAAGGATGATCACAACCATGCCTGTGCATTTGGGTTGTGGGACCCATCCCTAGTCTGAACCCAGCCCTCTGCTTACCCCTAGATGGCGCAGCATCAGGCTTTTCATTTCCTCCACTTTCCGGGACATGCATGGGGAACGGGACCTGTTGCTGAGGTCTGTGCTGCCAGCATTGCAGGCCTTAGCAGGCCCCCATCGTATCAGCCTTCGTGCCATTGACCTGCGCTGGGGCATCACTGAGGAGGAGACTGGAAGGAACAGGTGTGGGGGGCCACAGAGAAGAGGGGCTAGGTATGGGGCTTGAGTGGTGGAAATGAGGTGGGCAGGCTTGGGGCTGCGAAGACAACTGAGGGCTTAAGGTAGTGGAGTGCTCCTTGGATGCTAACAGGAGCAGCCTGCCTTCTCACTGCTCAGTTATGAGCCAGATCTTGGCTCTCCATTTGTTCCCATGTTCCCTGATACCATACCCATAACCATGCCTGCAGACAACTGGAAGTGTGCCTTGGGGAGGTGGAGAACTCGCATCTCTTTGTGGGGATTCTGGGCTCCCGCTATGGCTACGTTCCCCCCACCTACAAACTTCCTGACCATCCTCACTTCCGCTGGGTAAGACAGACAAAGTTGGAGCAGGATCTGGGGTAAAAATGAAAGTTGGGGTAGGAATGGGGAAAAGCCATGGTTTGTCAAGAACCCTGGAACTATGAACAGGCAGGTGCTTGAGACTTGAAGTGAAACACAGACAGAAGATTCTGTGAACAGCCAAGTCCAGATGAGGGAATTCCTTTGAGAAGTACCTCTGGGTTGACCAAGGGATACAAGAGTTTAGAGGGCAGGTCTGTTTAGGTTTTACTGTCAGACGCATCTGGTTCTGACCTCCCTTCTGTCATGGTGTGGCTTTGTGAGAAATAGCTTATTCTAATCTAGCTTCAATTTCCCCCATATACTAAAGAGAAACAGTGACATTTGCATTGCAAGGTTATTATGAAGATTAGAAATCTATAAAAAATGCTTAATACATGACAGGCATTCAATAAATGTTAGCTGTAAGCTATATTTTATTGGTTTGTGTTACAGGGAGGGAGGAATGTTACTGAGATGAAGGAGCCTTGGGGTCTTGGCAGGTCTCAAGTCTCAAGTGAGGAGCTAGTGTGACATAGAACTAAACCTGCCTATTCTCTGCCCTCTCCCTCAGGCTCAGAAGTACCCTTCAGGTCGCTCTGTGACAGAGATGGAGGTAATGCAGTTTCTGAATCGGGGCCTCCGTCTGCAGCCCTCTGCCCAAGCACTCATCTACTTCCGAGATTCCAGCTTCCTCAGGTACCTTCCGTGGCCTCTGGGTATCAGTCTCCACAGAAGACTAGATAGGCCTAGTGGCCATGTCTTCTTTCCTTATAGTCAGAGTATGGGAGAGGGAGCTAGAAGAGAGAAATAGGGCTTTGAGGGCTTTTGCCTTTGCAGCACCAGATTAGCCTTGGAGCTGAGGTCAGGAGATCTCTGCTTGAGATGTTTCAGGGTACCATAGCCAGGTCTGACAGTTTGGGGTGGAAAGAGGATGGGGTTTGAGTCCAGCATCATTCTTGGTATCTTTGGTGGTCAGCTCTGTGCCAGATACCTGGAAAGCTGACTTTATTCCCGAGTCTGAGGAGGCTGTACATCGGATCTCAGAACTGAAGAGCTACCTGAACAAACAGAAAGAGATTACCTGTCGCAGGTAAACTGGGAGAGATAGAGAGCGCCTGCATGGAGAGTAGTTAGAGAAGCCAGATCTGCTGACTCTGCTTGTGCTTGCTCTGCCCACAGATACTCCTGTGAGTGGGGGGGTGTGGCAGCTGGCCGGCCCTATGTTGGGGGGCTGGAGGAGTTTGGGCAGTTGGTTCTGCAGGATGTATGGAATATGATTCAGAAGCTTTACTTACAGGTCAGCAGGGGCATTGGTGGCCAGGGAAATGGAAAGGGAGTAGGGTGGTCTGGGTACTCCTGGGTGGGAAGTAACTGGGTGGGAGCTCCATGAGTTCTAGGTCTAGGGTCCTGAGGACATTGGAAATTTAGATAGTCACTACCCATGTGCCCTCAGCCTGGAGCCCAGCAGGAGCAGTCAGTGTCTATCCCAGATGATGATATGGTCCAGGCCACCTTTCAGCAGCTACAGAACCCACCGAGTCCTGCCCGACCTCGCCTTCTTCAGGACACAGTGCAGCAACTGCTGCTGCACCGAGGGAGGCTGAGCCTGGTGACTGGACAGTCGGGAGAGGGCAAGACTGCCTTCATGGTACAGAGTTTGAGACCTGGGTAGGAGGATGGGAGGAAGGGTTACGAGGGCTAAGGAAGGATGAGGAGATGGGGCATGAGAGCTTGTGCATATAAACTGTGACCATGTTTCTTATTCCCTTCCCATACAGGCATCCCTTGTTTCAGCCCTGAAGGCTCCTGATGGGGCCAAGGTGGCCCCCTTAGTCTTCTTCCACTTTTCAGGGGCCCGTCCTGACCAGGGTCTTGCTCTTACCCTACTCAGACGCCTCTGTGCCTATCTGCATAGCCAGCTGCAAGAGCCTGGTCCCCTCCCCAGCTCTTACCGGTGTGTATTCCCACCATTAGCCCTGCTCCATTGTTGCCTCATGACACCATCCCTGTGTCTCCCTCTCTACTGACCCTGGTCCTTCCCCTCCATGTACAGAAGCCTGGTATGGGAGCTGCAGCAGAGGCTGTTGCCCAAGTCTGCTCAGTCCTTGCAATCTGGCCAGACCCTGGTGCTGATCATTGATGGGGCTGACCAATTGGTGGACCAGCATGGGCAGCTGATCTCAGACTGGATACCAAAGACCTTTCCCCGGGTGAGTGGGAGAAGGAGGTGGGGATGGGATGCAGTAGAGTGGAGAGGGACCTCTCTAATATAGTCCTTCTTTTCCTTCCTTTTGCCCAAATATCATAGTGGGTACACCTGGTGCTGAGCATGTCTAGTGATGTGAGCCTGCGGGAGACCCTTGAGCAGAGCCAAGGTGCCCATGTGGTGGCCCTGGGGCCTCTGGCGCCATCTGCCCGGGCCCAGCTGGTGAGAGAGGAGCTGGCTTTGTACGGGAAGCGCCTGGAAGAATCGCCTTTTAACAACCAGGTTGGATTGAGTCCAGGGCTGGTGGTTGTGTGGGGTGAATCTGGGACCTGAGGCTACCAGCTTCCCTACACAGACCAGCTGCTTCTTTGTTTTCTCAGGAACTCTGTGCCAAGGGAAGTTGTTAGTAAGATAACTGTGATTCCTTATAATATTACCCAGCCTTTTCCCTTGGTGAATGGCTTCTCCAGGGCCCACCCAGATGAGGAGGGGAATAAAGCTGTGGTTATCAGATGGGATAGGCTGAGCCACAGGAGAATCCCTGAAAAGTGGCTGGCTGGGCAGAGCAGCATAGGGGAGGGATGGCTGTGCCCCGAGGTGCTGCCATTTCCACTGCTGGGGACTCTCAGAGGAGGAGGTACCTTGCAGTGGGTGTCATGCTAGATCGGAGGGCAGAGGGTGGAGGGCCGGCTGTGGACAGGCACCCTGGTCCCGATGCTGAGCCCTCTGAGTCTCGCCAGATGCAGCTGCTGCTGGTGAAGCGGGGGTCAGCCTTGCCACTCTATCTTCGCTTGGTCACTGATCACTTGCGGCTTTTCACATTCTACGAACAGGTTGGTTGAAGATATAAATCCCCACTCATCTTCTAAGTCCTAATCTCACCTCCCAGTCTCCACTGAGCTGCTTGCATCCCCATCCCTCACCTTTTCCCACCCTCATCTTTTGCCATCTTTGATCACCCATTCCCTATCCTCACTTCATCCCCAACCCCACTTTTCTCTCACCCATTTCTCTTTCCTTTTTGTTCCTGCCTATGATTTCTCTTCCTGCCTCCTCTTTTCCCCACAACCGAATCTACGTCTTCCCCTCCCCGCACTGACTGAAGCCCATCTCTCTTCTCCCAGGTGTCTGAGAGACTGCGGACCCTACCTGCCACTGTTCCCCTGTTGCTGCAGCACATCCTGGGCACCCTCGAGCAAGAGCATGGCCCCGATGTCCTTTCCCAAGCCTTGGCCACCCTTGAAGTCACACGTAGTGGTTAGTGCTTGGGGTGGGTCGAGAACCTGAGGGCTCAGGGGTTTGATTATCTTGTTTCAGCTGGGGTCTCAGTGAGCAGGGCAAGGAAGAACTATGTCCTGGGGATGGGTACACTGTGTGGTTTGGTGAGGGCCTCAGAGAGCTTGTGTTTTCAGGTCTGACTGTGGATCAGCTGCATGGAGTGCTGAGTGCATGGCAGATACTTCCCAGGGGGCCCAAGACCTGGGAAGAAGCTGTGGCTGCTGGTAGCAGTGGGGACCCCTACCCCATGGGCCCGTTTGTCTACCTTGTCCAGAGTCTGCGCAGGTACAAGTGCCTCCAGCTGAGCTCCTGCTGACCTGTGTCTTCCCATATTTGAGCCAGGGTTTCATATGATCCTTTCTTTACCCTATCCTTCCCTTGGCATAGTCCCTGACCCCTGTCTCTCAGACCCTGTATGGTTGCCACTCAAGTTACCACTATTTGAGGTGGGAATGGGAGCCCATAACTGTGCCAGGATGCTCACCGACGGACCTCCTTCCCCTCTTCTCCTTCCTTCTCTCTCTCACATGAGGACAGTTTGCTGGGGGAGGGCCCCCTGGAGCGGCCTGGTGCTCGGCTCTGCCTCACTGATGGGCCCCTGAGAACAGCAGCTAAATGTCGCTATGGGAAGAGGCTTGGGCTGGAGAGCACAGCACACTTCCTCATCGCAGGTAATTGCAGCCCAAGTGAACTTGGGGCAGTGAATGTGGGGCATGGGCCTGGAGGCCGGGACCGTTGCTGGTGCTCCCCATTGGCTGGCCCCCTCACCTGCCACCTGAATGGAGGATGGCTTGATATATATAGATTGAGCGATGTGATCTTTGAAGATGCTTCTGGGCTGAGCCCTTCTCAATGTCTGTTCCTGTGACCCACACCTGCAGCTCAGCTTTGGAAGACCTGTGACCCTGATGCCTCAGGCACCTTCCGAAGTTGCCCTCCTGAGGCTCTGGGAGACCTGCCTTACCACCTGGTTAGTCCTCATATCCCTTAGGCACCTTCACCCAGTTAATTGCTTTGGCTGTCCTAAGACCTCTCTCCACCTTGACCACCACTTCCATCACTACTGCCATCACCCATCCCAAACTCCCTCTATTTTTCTCCTTTTGGTTTTCCTGCTTGTCTCCTTCGGGTCCTTTGTCCCAGCTCCTAGGACTAGGTTGCAGCTGCATAGGCAGGTTGAAGACTGGACTGTCCCTCTTCACCAGCCTCTTCATATCCCTAATGAATTCATTCTGGCCCTTCCAGCTCCAGAGCGGGAACTGTGGCCTTCTTGCAGACTTCCTCACCAGTCTCCATGTGGTGGCTGCACACCTGGAACTGGGTCTGCTCTCTCGGCTCCTGGAGGCCTATGCGCTCTATGGTGAGATGAGTCACTAGGTGACTTCTTCTCTGAGATACGAGGTTCCTGGGTGTGTTTGTGGGAGGGCCTGCTTGGAGAGGGGTGTCATGGAAAGAACAATCTAATATCCATTCCAAATTGAGGATAAGCAAGTGAGTCTCAGTAGACCTTTTGCCTGGATCTCTTAAACCAGAAGTTCTCAAACTGTATTTAATGGGTGTAAAGTAACCTGGGAAACTTGTTTGGATTGTAGATCTCTAGGTCCACAGATTCTGGTTGCCTAGGTCTAGCGTGGGGCCCAAAGACTTGTACTTTTAATAGATGTTCTCGATGTGGGGCCAGAAGGCCACACTTTGAGACTTAACATTTTAGACACACCTATGATTGATTATATTTTGTGCTGGGGTTAATGGGGGTCCAGGCTAGCTTCCAGTGACCCTCTACATCTCTTTCATAGCTTCTTCAGTCCCTGAAGAGGAACAAAAGCTTCCTGAGGCTGACATTACTGTATTTCACACCTTTCTGAAGCAGCAAGCTCCAGTCCTCAGTCAGTACCCGCTGCTCCTGCTGCAGCAGGCGGCCAACCAGCCTCTGGACTCGCCTCTTTGCCACCAGGCCCCCCAGCTCTCCCAGCGATGGCACTGCCAGCACATACTACGATGGCTTAATAAACCCAACACCATGGGGGGCCATCAAAGGTCAGAACCTTGACCCCAGACCCTGGTGACCCGACTAAAGAGCAAGCTGCTTCCCTTTCTAAATAAAGGACAGACCAGAGTCACTATGGGGAGGGGAATTCAGGCACAGAAATGAAGAAATTAATTTTGTTTGCTTCCTTCCTCTCATTCCTCATTTCTTCCCTTTCTTCCTGCTCTTTCTCTAGCTCCAGTCTGTCCCTGGCAGTTTCCTCATCTCCCACAGCCGTGGCCATCTCCCCCAGTGGGCAAAGAGCTGCTGTGGGCACTGCCAATGGAACAGTTTATCTGTTGGACCTGAGAACGTGGCAGGTATGACACTCAAGGTGGGACAGTTTACCTTCAGAAAATCCTCACAGACTGCCCTGGGTCCCTAGACAAGACAAGCCCACCTGCTGTCACCCTGTTTGATTCAGCAACTTTACTTCCCTCACATCAGATGAAAAGGGCTTGGTCAAAAAAATCAATCACACAGCAAGTATTTGCTTCACACCTTTCCTTCAAGGCATTGTACTAAGCATTGCAAGGAACAGAAGGCTTAAGACATTGTCTTTGCCTACCAAGTGGTCAGATTTTTTGAAAGATAACACAAAGAAGGAAAAAAGAAACCAAACATAACCATGTCACATAGATCAGAGCTGAGTGAGTGGTATAGTGACTGGAGGATATAGGACAGTGAAGGACAGGCCTTTGGGTTGAGTGAGGAGCCTATGCAGACATGGGGGGAGAATGGTTCCCGTAAATTGCTAGGAATGATTACAGCAGAAGACGCTTATTAAAGGAGGGCAACAATAGGTTAGGCTGGAGAGGTAGGTCTCTCTTCTTCCTGTCCGTATCATTCCCATCATATGCATGTGTGTAATGTCGTTCCCTCCTCAAACCTATTCTAAGTCTTCTGTGATTTGGGGATATGTATAGGATTTGGGGTTGGGGAGAAGATGTGACTCCACTTGAATTATGAGGGCCTCACTTGGACATGAGTTTGGCCTAGGTCTGGAATGGGACCAAATCTTTGTACTTTGGCCCCAGTCAGAAACACCTGTTAAAAGAGGGCCACACTTTGAGACTTATGTAAAGAATGCAGAGGGCCAGCCCTTCTTGTCGTAGCTGTCTTTTTGGTTGGGGCTTGGAGTGGCTTGACATGGGGGGTCCAGGGAGTGTCCTGAGCATGCTTTCCCACTCACTGTCTGTCACAGGAGGAAAAGTCTGTGGTGAGTGGCTGCGATGGGGTCTCCTCTTGTTCATTTCTATTGGACAATGCCCTCTTTGTTACTGCTTTTGATGGGCTTCTGGAGCTTTGGGACCTGCAGCATGGTTGTCGGTAAGGGTCCCCCATATCTCAGAGTGAGGGCCTTCCCTTTTTGCGGGAAATGTAGGGGGAGGGAAATGAGGAGGGAGCCTGTGGCCAGAGGGCCTTAGGACTGACTCTGTCTTCGTGGGATAGGGTGCTCCAGACCAAGGCTCACCAGTACCAAATCACCGGCTGCTGCCTGAGCCCAGACTACCGGTTGCTGGCTACTGTGTGCCTGGGGGGATGCCTAAAGGTAAAGACCAGAAGCTGTGGCCCTGAACGCTGAGTCTGCCCATGAGGTTGTTTTTTTCAGTGTGGCAGAGGGCTGCTGACTGCTTGGCCTGAGGAGGTTTCCCTGCTGAGGGTGGGAGGCTGGACAAGGTTCCTGGGGTTCTAGGATTAAGGAGGTCGGGCATCTGTATTCATTACCTCATTCTTGCCCTTCTCTCTCCTCCAGCTGTGGGACACAGTCCATGGACAGCTAGCCTTCCAGCACACATGTCCTAAGCCCCTGAACTGCATTGCTTTCCATCCAGAGGGGCAGGTAATAGCCATAGGCAGCTGGGCTGGCAGCTTCAGCTTCTTCCAAGTGGATAGGCTTAAAGTCATTAAGGTGAGAAGATCCTGTATAGCCCTGGGGGAGGAACACAGAAGATTGGGAATGGAGGGTAGGGAATGATGGATGCCCACATTTTGTGTCTCTTTGGGCCTGTGTTGAGAGCAGGCCCTGACATTTCAATTTCTGTCTCTCCATATAGGAACTGGGGGCCCCAGGAGCCTCTGTCCGTACCTTGGCTTTCAGTGTACCTGGGCGAGTTGTGGCTGTGGGCCGGCTGGATAGTATGGTGGAGCTGTGGGCTTGGCAGGAGGGGGCACGGCTGGCTGCCTTCCCTGCCCACCGTGGCTTTGTAGCTGCTGCTCTTTTCTTGCGTGCTGGGTGCCAGTTATTGACGGCCGGAGAAGATGGCAAGGTCAGGTTACAGAGAACTGATGATAGTTTATGGGGAGCATGTAGCAAAAGCAAGGAATATTTGGATGAGGGTGGGCTTTTGTTGAGGAGACTGGAGAAGCTTGGCTGGCATGAGCTTCAGGGAGATGAGTGTGGGTGTGCGTACAGGCAACTCTCAGGAGCAGAGTCTCTGGAAGGAGGACTTTTAACAGGGTGGCTGTAACTTGAGTGGGATTAGGGTATCTTTTAAGTTGTTTTTATTGGCCCTCAGGTTCAGGTGTGGTCTGGATCTCTGGGTCGGCCCTGTGGGTGCCTAGGTTCCCTTTCTCTCTCTCCTGCCCTCTCTGTGGCTCTCAGTCCTGATGGTGATTGGGTGGCTGTTGGGCACCGAGCAGATGGCATCAGGATCTACAAAATTTCTTCAGGTACCAAAGGGAGAAGGGATGGGGTGTTTGAGCCTTTGGAAAGAGTCCCCACTCACACCCTGACTCCCTTTCCAAGTGTCTTCCTCTCTTTTCTCTCATTTTCTAGGTTCCCAGGAGGTTCAGTGTCAAGCACTAGATGTGGCAATCTCTGCACTGGCCTGGCTAAGCCCTAAGGTGTTGGTGAGTGGTGCAGAAGATGGGTCCCTGCAGGGCTGGGCACTCAAGGAAAGCTCTCTTCAGTCCCTGTGGCTCCTGTCCAGACACTGGAAACCTATATTGGGACTGGCCACCTCCCAGGAACTCTTGGCTTCTGCCTCAGGTACTACTGGACTGTGGGCAGAGTTGTGAATCCTTGTTCCTTTTAAATATGCTAATATAGTTTTTCAACTTATGTATATGTGTGTGTGAAAATACTCACACATACAAATATTTATAACAACTTTCAAAGTGCTTTTAAATGCATTTATCAGTCGGGACTATTTGTTCTTGTTCCTTAACCTTGATTCTTGGACCTCTTTCCAATCCCTGTGATCTTTTGAGTTTCTGCCCATTAGGAGACTTTGCTGTGTAAATGTTTTCCCTAAGGAGGAATGTGAAGGTGAAAATGCAGAGTGGCCTTAGTCCTCTCTAGGTAGGAGGCTTGGTCCAAGTGACACTGGACACTTGAGACACACCTCCAGATGTGGTAGGAAGTTAGAGAGGAAGACAGCCACAGAGCCAGCACTGGGAATGCCTGGCCTTCTGTCCTGGCTACTCCCATAATGACTCACCTTTGTCCAGGGCCTCGCTATAGCCTGTGACTCACTGAGTCCCTGTCTTGGAACTGCGCCCTCAGATGTCACCCTCAGCCCCCACGATTGCTTTTGTCTTTGGCCTCTGGGCCTGTGTTGCTTCCGCTTTCAGGGCATCTTTCTCTCTCCCTATTTCCAATATAGAGGATTTCATAGTGCGGCTATGGCCAAGGCAGTTGCTGACACTACCACAAAAGGCAGAAGACTTTCCCTGTGGTACTGAACTCCGGGGACACAAGGGCCCCGTAAACTGCTGTAGCTTCAGCACTGATGGAAGCAGACTGGCCACTGGGGGCAGAGACCGGGTGAGTCATAGAAGGATGCAACCCCTGGGCCCGCTTCCCCCTGAATCCCCAGGCCCCCTTGGCCCCACAAACCTCTGGTTCCTGGATTCCTGAATAGCCCAATTCCTGTTGCTTCCTCTAGCTTTTGCTTTGCCAAACCTACGCTGGATCTGCCCACCCTCTGGAGCTTCTCTTTTTCCTTGAAACTTCTTGCCTGAAATGGCCCTAGTGTTCCTGCCTCCCTCCTGTGGTCCTAACCACTCCATCTTTTGGGACCTATCCAGAGTCTCCTCTGCTGGGATGTGAGGACACCCACAGCCCCTGTTCTGGTTTGCTCCTTCTCTGCCTGTCACCGTGACTGGGTCACTGGCTGTGCCTGGACCAAAGACAACCTACTGGTAAGTGAAGGGTAGGAGTGGTGCAAAGCTTGGGAGGGCTACTGTGGGAGGACAACACTCCCCCAGCCAATCCTTTTCTGACACTCATTTATAGTAGCAATAGATAACATCTATTGAACACTTAGTATGTGCCAGGTCACTGGACTAAGCTCTTTGCATATATTGCTTCATTTAATCTTTACAGTGCCTTGTAAAGTAAATACTACTTGTTTCTGTTTCACAGACAAGGATATTGAACTTAGGTAGATTAAAGACATTTCTGAGGCCATGTAAGTGATGAAGCGGAGCCAGTAAACTTTCTGATTAGAAAGCTTGTGCTCTTAACAAGAACACAAAACTGTCTCCCCAAGGGTTTGGGATGTCCATCCTTGCAGGTAAAGGGTACTGCTGTGATTTGTGCTAAGGCAAAAATGAATCTCAAATTATGCACTCGGGGTTGGTGAAGCCTGGTTTTCCAATGCAGAGTTGTGTTTTCAAAAAGAGATCAGAAAGGCATGTCAGTTTAATAGACTTGTCATAGTCTGTCATATGCCTGCCAGATCTTTCCATGGCAGTACAGACTTTTAGCCTTTGTCTGAGTTTGTTGACTGACATTATGTCAATAACAAAGATAATAGCTACTATTAATTCAGTGCTCACTATGTACCAGGCAGTGTGCTAAGTCCTTTATATAAATGCATTGGCCACATGGCAACTATATCAGATAGGTGCACTGTCATTTTACTGGCCGAATAGATGAGAAACCTAAGGCTCAGAGAGGTGAGCTTGCCTGGTCACAAAGCAGCAAATGGTGGAGCTAGGATTTGAACCCAGGACAGTCCATGCTCTTATTCACAAGAGTTACTCCCTCCACCTGACATTATAAGCATACAAAAATGCGGGTGGCATGCTGATAACCCCACTCCTCTGACCTCTGACTGCAGATCTCCTGCTCCAGTGATGGCTCTTTGGGGCTGTGGGACCCAGAGTCAGGACAGCAGCGTGGTCATTTCCTGGGTCATCAGAGTGCCGTGAGCGCAGTGGTGGCTGTGGTGAGAAGGCAATGAAGAGTTCACTGGGGATCTCTGGGAAGGCTAAGGGGGCTTTAGGAGATGGATGCATTACGTATCTAATCCCAAAGGCAAAAAAGTATAAAGAATGTGATGCTTGGGCCTGGATTAGATCAGGATTAGGATGTTGAAGCTGAGGGTTGCTGTGAGGGGAGGGAGAATGTAAAACACAGCATCTTAGATTCATGGCCTTGTGGGGAGGTTGTGGCCCTGAGCGCCCCAGCCTCATGTCCCGAGTTCTCCTCACTCTTTGACATTTTTTTAAGCCCCTAATGCTCAGCCCCGACCTCTTTGGTGGAAGTCGTACTTCTCATGTCGTGCTCAGTGTGACTTTTCTCTGATCCTGTGCTCTGAGACAGGAGGAGCACGTGGTATCTGTGAGCCGGGATGGGACCTTGAAAGTGTGGGACCATCAGAGTGTGGAGCTGACCAGCATCCCTGCTCACTCAGGACCCATCAGCCACTGTGCAGCTGCCCTGGAGCCCTGTACCGGTAATGAAATGTTAGCCACTTTTCCTTCCCCACTGCCTCTTCCCTTTTCTTCTGCTTTTTCCCTTCTTCTCACTTAGTCTCTATGTCTTATCAGCTGGCCAGCCTGGGTCAGAGCTTCTGGTGGTGACTGTTGGACTGGATGGGGTCACACGGTTATGGCATCCACTCTTGGTGAGTTTCCTGAAAGGACTGAGGTGGGGCAAAGTGGAAAAGATATAATGGGATAACCTTCTGTGTCAACCCCCTACTGTCCCATCTTTATCCTTCCTAGGTGTTTCAAACACATACCCTTCTGGGACACAGTGGCCCAGTCAGTGCGGCTGCTGTTTCAGAGGCCTCGGGCCTCCTACTAACCACCTCAGAGGATGGTTCCATACGGCTCTGGCAAGTACCTAAGGAAGCAGGTGAGTGAGGCATGGAGAGAGAGAAGCAAGGTATGAAAGAGGTGTGTGTAATTGGGACCAAGAAGGCCAAGGATAGCCCGATATCTCCTCTTGTATCCCAGTAGTGGTCCAGCTCCTAACAAATCACCTCTCTTTTCTCCAGATAACACAAATATACCCAGGAGTCCTGCAGCCGTCACTGCTGTGGCCTGGGCCCCAGATGGTTCTGTGGCAGTATCTGGGAATCAAGCTGGGGAACTAACCTTATGGCAAGAAGCTAAGGCTGTGGCCACAGCACAAGTGAGTTGGGGCAACCTCAATTCTTCGTGTAAATTCTGCCTTGACTATGTACTTAATGTTACATGCAGAGGTTGGAATTTGTATAGGTGCCTGAGAGAGGAAAGAGGTTAATCCTAGTTTCTCAGAAATACTGAAATGAACTTGTATACCCTAGGCTCCAGGTCACATCAGTGCTCTAATCTGGAACTCATCAAACACCTTGATTGTTGTCAGTGCTGATAAAAAAGTCAGCGAGTGGCAAATGGAACTACAGAAGGATTCAACAACCAGAAATTTCAGGTGAAATGCAATAGCAACAGTAGTCTCCTTACACTGGGAGTTTTACTCAAATCACTCCACCTCTACTTCTGACTAGGTCAATAGGATGCTAGTTATTAGGCAGAAAGAAGTCCCTAGGAAACTGTTTTCTACTTTGGTCATGTCAATTTAAATAATCATCATCATATATGCCTACTTTATGCTAAGCTCTGGGCCAGGCAGTGTGAACCAGATTGAAATTTATTTTTTAATTAAGAAAGCTCACAGTAGAGGAATGTACATATAAGTAAACTATCAATAGTTTTCAGAGTGATTAGTGCCAGATATATAATATCTGGGGCTGCAGAATTTGAGAAATTTACAGTTTACAAAAGAGCTGCTATTTGTGCTTGGGCTTAAAGGATGAATAGGAGTTTTCTGGACCAGTAAAGGAAGGCATTGGTATAGTAAGAGAAAGTCATGAGGTGTGAGAGTACATTCTAGTGTATTCTCATTACCCATAGCCAAGTTTCTGGGGTTCTTGTTGGGAATTGGTGGTAGAGGGGGCAAGGGGTGGGTTGCAGCTAGATTGAGTAGATAAACTGGCCAGGCTTTGGGGGGCAGAGTGCTAAGAATTTTGAACATAATAATTATCTGAATTTTTGAAAGAGAACTCAGGTAGCAGTATGGAAGATGGATAACAATAGATAGGTGTTAAAGGGAGGGACCACTTATAAAGCTGTTGCTGTAGTCCAGGGAAGACATAACGTGGGCCCTGACCTGGGCAGTAGGAATAAGAAGGAGAGATACATATTTAAGCATGTGTTGCAAGTAGAATCTACAATGTTTACTGATTAGTTGGAAGTCAGGAGGATAGGAAAAGACAAAAATGTTAGAGATTCCTAGTTGGAGCAAGTAAGGGGGTGGTAATGATGAATACTGATATAAGAAAAACAGGAGGAACAAAATTTGTATGGAAGATAATATATTTTGTTTTATACTTCACTTCTGAGAATTCATGGGGAACTGATTAGCCTGAGAGAGGTGGACTAAAGTAGGATTATTCTCTATGTGCCTTTTTTGAGCTACAGTCTTCACTTGAACCGAGTTCTACAGGAGGACTTAGGATTCCTGGCAGGTGTGGGCCTGGCCCCTGATGGTCACTCCCTCATCTTGGCCAATGCAGATCTGCAGGTACTGCACATGAAGCCAGGGGATGCTCCCTCTGTAATCTGGTAAGAACCAAATGCTATTTCCTCTTGGGCAAGAGGAGGTGGTGGAATGGATTAGTGCTTACCTTGAGGTTGGGTCTAACTTAGAACAGACACTAGAGTCTTACAGAGAGGTGTTCGTACACTTAGCCTCTTTATTTCTTATAAACCAGGGACAGCTGTTTCCTGGAGAATCCTATTTTAATGTCTACCCACCAGGAGTATGGTGTGTTTGTCCTGCAGCCTATGGACCCTGACATTCTTTCTGTCTTAGTAAGTCATGTTTGGGTGTGTTAAAACAAACATTTGTTCAGAACCATCACCTTAAAATTTTGGAGGCCTGGTGGAGGATAAGAGGCGGGGAAAGGCAGCTGGTTCCAAATCCCCTTCTCTTCCTTCGACTGGAGCTGCTCTGCTTAAGAGCATTATAGTTTGGGTTTCCTGCTAATATTTCATTTATACAAAGGATTCTGGGGTTTAAAAAAAAATCACGAGAAATCATAAATCTAGGAGTCTTCTTAATTGCAGTTTTTTTCCATTTCTCTTTTCCTGCCACTGTATGATCTAGAACAATACAGACACACCTCATAAACATTATGTTGGGTGAAAGGAGCCAGACACAAAAGAGTACATATTACATGAATTCACTTAAATGAAGTTCAAGAACAAGGCAAATGAATTTATAGTGACAGAAGTCAGAATATTGCTAGCTCTGGGGTTGTGGTGCCCTGGGATTGACTGGGGAGGGGCATGAAGGCAACTTTCCATGGTGATGGAAATGCTCTACAACTTGATCTGTGTGGTGATAACATGGATGTAATTACATGTGGAAAAATTCATTGAGGTGTATGTTTAAGATTTGTGTACTTTACTGCAGTGGTCCCCAGCCTTTTTGACATGAGGGAGCAGTGCTCCTATGAGAATCTAATGCCTGATTTGAGGTGTAGCTGAGGTGGTAATGCTGGCACTGGGGAGCGGCTGCAAATACAGATGAAGCTTCGCTCGCCCACCTGCCGCTGCTCACCTCCGGCTGTGTGGCCCAATTCCTCACAGGCCATGGACCGGTACCAGTCTGTGCCCTGGGGGTTGAGGACCCTTGGTTTATTGTATCTAGGTTACATTAAAAAAAAATCCAGAGCAGAAGATAGTTGATTTGTCTCGGCAGAGTTAAGTGATATGAGTAGGCTAAACAAAACGATCTATCCTTTCACAGAGACAAAAGGAATCTGGAGAGTTTCAACTGTACCTGAACTTTGAACTGAACTTAGAGAATCCTAGTGGGACCCTAATATCGGTAACTCAGGCCAAACCTGAATCTGGTGAGTGGTGATGGGAGTACCCAAGGGGTTCAGATATGGCCTAGGGGAAGATGGTGGATCTTTCACAGCCTGAGACCTAACTCTGACTCTGCCCTTGAAATGGCAGAGTCCTCGTTTTTGTGTGCCAGCTCTGATGGAGTGCTGTGGAAACTAGCCAAATGCACCCTTGAAGGAGAATGGACCACAGGTAACATCTGGCAGAAAACAGTCAAAATGCTTGAAACCCAAACTCCAGAGACAGACCTATTTATAGATAGTGACGTGGAGAGCTGGCCAACAAACATACCTCTAAAGACGTGGAAGCGTAGAAAGGTGAGTTTGAGGGAATGGTCACAAATATAGGGGAAGAAACTCTGGGTCTGACCCATAAAATTCCTTTCACAACTGAGGAGGGCCCACTGAGAACTCACCACACGCTTCCCCTTTCTCCCTTTCTCCCTGAGATTCACTCGGGCTCTGTCACAGCCCTCCATGTGCTACCTGAGTTGCTGGTGACAGCTTCAAAGGACAGGGATGTTAAGCTGTGGGAAAGACCCAGTATGCAACTGGTAAGTGTGTGTGAGCATGTGTGTGCACGCATGTGTTCTTGCATGCAAGGAGCACGGAAAGGTTGTCACAAGAGAGCAAATTTGGGATAAGAAAGTACAAAACATCAAAATTCTGTTTTCTTCCATCCTTCTTGCAATAATGTGCTACTCACCTGTTTTAAATAAATGTGAGAGAAAACATTAATAGATATTGCATTAATATGAGAGAAAAATGAGTTAGTAAGGAGGCCCTAGGCTTGTGGCCCTCATCTCCCTTATTTTTGTCCCCTTTGCAGCTGGGCTTATTCCGGTGCGAAGGGGCAGTGAGCTGCCTGGAACCTTGGATGGGGCCTAATTCTACCCTGCAGCTTGTAGTGGGAGACACACAGGGCAATGTATACTTTCTGTCCTGGGAATGAAGATGTACTGCTCAGGGCAAAGATATCATTTGTCCTAGAGATGCAAAGCCTGAAGACATCAGTGGTAACTTTCTTAATAAAATTGTAAAAATAAAGTGTCATAAAATCTCAAGAGCAGTCCTGCCTGTTTCTTATGTGCATTTGGACCAACAGTGAAGAAAATGGACGTTATAATGTTTCTTTTCTTATTTAACATTAATTTTTGCTAGAATTGCAAGAAAATAATCAGATCTTTAGTTGATTCTTTGAAACTAGGCTTTAGGAATCTTGTATCATTTGCTGGGCCTAGGATCCTAAGATAACCATTTGTGCTAGGAGGAAGACTGAAAGTGATATTAGCCAGAACTTAGTTTGAATAGAGCTGGAGACCTCTCACTTGGTCAAGAAAGAATAAGGGAAGGAAGAGTCAGTTAATAGTGTCCTGAGTAAGAACATTTAGAAAGAACATTTAGATAGAACTCGAACACAAGGTTCCTCTTACAGAAACAGCCCCATCTACTCAGGATTAACTGCCCAAATGGGAGGTGAGAAGCCAGGACAGTGAAAGCAGACTGCGTCTCCTGGCTTTCACACCTCTGACAGAGGAGCAGGAGCCACTTGACTTGGAAGCATAAGTCCTATGAGACTTTACCTTATTTCTACCAATGCCTCCTGGTCTCCCTGTGCCAGAGGATAAAGACAAGGAATGATATCAGCTGATATAAGTCTTAATCATAGGTCGTGCTTCTATCTTTTTTCATTTGCCTCATGCAAAGATTCTAAATATACCTTCCACATATACCTTGTGACTGGAAGTCAGTTAAGGTAGTTTGAAATTTATGATTTACAATTTTACCCAGAAATGCTACAGTGAATCATGACATGGCATCATCCTAAAAGTTGCTCGTTTTAATCTTTTGCCTTTTGCTCCCCTGAAAGTATGGGACAAAGATAGGAGGAAGCCCTAGATGTTTGTCTTTCATGCTCTAAAAATTTTATAAAAACACCACAGCAGATGCTGGAAGAATGGGGATGGAGAAAATTAAGCAAGACTAATTTGCTCAATAAACTCAGCATTCTTGGTCAGGTCCATCTAAAGGGTTTTCTCTGTCTTTCTTATCTTGGAGATAATACAGCTAGGTAATAGTGAGTGAAAATAAGAAAAGACTCTAGGTAAAAATATGTACCCAAGAGAGTTGAAGGGAAAATCAATTTAGGTTTTACATTAAACTTCTGAGTTATCATTAAAATAGAATTTCAGTGTCTCCCAGTACCTGGATGAGTTCCATTATAGCCACTGGATTGTTGGAGGTCAAGACATTGGAACAGTCTTGTCTTCTCCTACCCATCCACAAGTGCGCCTTTTTCATCTGCTAAAATTTTATACATGTTTTTATACATCTGTTTTTGAAATCAAGAGCAGAGCTCCTGAAGTTTGGTTTGTGGATGAGTGCCAGTCCAGTAGTTATTAATGGATCACAATGAGATAAGTGTAGAAGTTGGACTTAGAAAGTTATAGGAATTTGAAAAGTGATCTTGTATCTGACAAATTTAATAATAAAAATTGGGGCCTGTATTTTGTATGATTTTTATTTCATTTTCCTAGTAATTCATTTTTATATTTTACAAAAGTATTGGTCCTTGACAGACCAGAAATTAAAGAAACAATTGGTCCTTCATCACAGAAGGCTTGGGAAGAACAAAAGAGACTGAGCAAAAAAGTGACTAAAATCATAGACTTGGAACAAGACTGCCAGCCAAAGTTCATGCTTTCCTTTTCCATCTGCAAAACAGGCACAGTAATGGTGCCTACTTTGTGGGGACGTTGTGAGGATGAAATGAGTTAAGATGTATAAAACACTTAGAATAGTAGCTGACACTGGTCTGCAATTGGTAAATGGGGAAAAGGCAGGTGAGATGGATTGGAAAAAAAGGACCAGTTCAGCCTTTGCTACCTCTACCTTTCCTTTAATAACCAATTCCAGTTTGTGGAAAAATTGAATTAAATGGGAAAAAGCATTAGCTTCAAGTAGTATTCCTCAATGCATAGAGGCTATTCTGCTGTGAAAGACAGGATTCCACAGGGATGTAATGTACAACATAGGGAACACAGTCAATAGTCTCATAACTGTATGGTGACAGATGGTTACTGGATTTATGATTACTGCAAAGGTTTTATAAACATTGAATAACTATGTTGTACATCTGAATAATATTGTATTATGTCAACTATACTTTAATATAAAACCAACCAACCAACCAACCCACCCACCCACTCACCCACCCCAGGATCCTGAGTAACCTGCAGCTAGCTGTGGAAGACACAGAAAAATTGTACCTTGTCCCAGAAATGAAGATACACTTATATTAAAAGAAGTATGTGTTTGCAGAAGTAAAGCCCAAAGAAGCCAATAGTAGACCTGTACTATTTTTATTACATAAAATTAGAAAATTCAAAAGTACAACACTGACTGTTTTCTTGCTTGAAGATCCTATCTCCTTTGGTTTATATCAACATTACCACAGTTGCAGAAAATTAAATCGAACCTTTAGAAGGTATCGCATACGGACCTGGTTGGAATTATAGACGATAAATTCATTGTAATTGAGGGTATAACCATCTGGATTCAGAGTCCCTGTGTCATGTGCTGGTCCTAAGGGCACTGTACTCCCATTCCTGCCAAATGGACGACAGTTTGTCAACATCTGCCTCTGGTTTAGAAGTTGGAATAGAGAAAGAAGAGAGTTTTAACTGGCCAAAAAGAATTTTCTGGCCCTCCAGGCTCTGAGTACTTACAGGGTGATGGAGCTCACAGGATTGGGAGCCATCTTGCCCAGCCCCTTGGTACTGTGTTTGCCTTTAAGTAATCCTTCTGCCTCTGGATTGGCCTCTAGTAACTCATTATACTGACCTAGAGCTACCTGCGAAGCAAACAACCTTTGAATGTCCACGTCCTGAGAATTGGATGGCTCTAAAACCAACAGAAAATCCCACCAGTACTTGCCATACTCCAGCAGAAGAATCTAATGCAATGGAATAAGACTTGGCTCCCCTCTCAAGTTCTCCCAGGTGAACCTCTTGGTTCTGTGGTCAAACTTTTCTTTGGAAAAATAGGAACTAATAATAGAGATCATGTGTCCTTACCTCTGATAAGAGCAGCAGTCCAGTATCCTTTAGGCGAGAGGCAAAGCAATAATTGGCACTCTTGGAAGACATATCAGCAAAGTAGATTCCTTTTCCAAACTGGAACATATAAACGCCAAGGTCAGCTGTTTAACACATTATGTTAGAAGGGAGGCTCATACCACTGACCCTGTGTTCCTACCATTAAACACAATTGAGACTCTCTTCTATTTCCCATGACAACTATGTTCCAGAGAAGCTAGAAGCAGTGGTGAATCTCTGCTTTTGGAGAGAGAGGATGGGTATATTTAGGAATTTAAATAAGTAAGGATATAAAAAAGTGAGCTGGTTTAATACTTGTCAAGGGACCACCTAATCCGATTCTGGGGGGGAAAAATAAAAGGAAAAAAAAAAAGGACTGAAAATTATTGTATCCTTTTCCTTTGTGCCTCCTTCCAGGGTTCAGTTTCTACTCACCATGTAACCTGTGATGGGAGCCTCAGGTGGTGCAATTCGAAGCCCATGGCTCAGGATTCCCACCCAGTTACTCAGCCTGGAACCGTGCCATAGCAGCATCCTAAGGAAAAGCCATTATTATTGTATTCTCTGTTGCTCCCCTGCAAACACAGGCCATAAGCATAAAAAGGCCAACAGCTATATCTGCCATCCTGTTGGCAAGTGAATGTCTTCCTCAAATCAAAGCTAAACTGAGACCTGTTATGCAAGTCCTCTCTGAAGGCTTCTTTCTCACCCTCCTTCTCTACTTCAAAAACATCCAGCAAAGTCATGGTATAGTCACTGTGTGTGGGAGCATGGGTAGACTGCAGGTACTGGGAAATCACCTGTGAAAAAGAATGAAAGAAATGGGCGATGTGGACTCTTATAAAAGACCAGGCTGAGCTTAAGAACTTCAGAGCCTCCGGTATAAACTGGCAGACATTTTGCTCCCAAATGGTCTCGCAAGGTAGTAAGAAAGAGCTCTATCTTCCTAAATTCTAGTAAATAGAAATTCTGATCTATGTGAAAGTTTGCTCTTAACCAAAAGTAGCCAGAGAACAGTGGGGTGGGGTAGGGTGGGTCTTAAAAGTATGAAAATACATGATAATTTCTCTTACTTTGAACTCATAACTTTCACGGTCTAAAGGGCGCAAGGCACAATGTAGTTTTCTATAGTGTTGGTCCAGTGGGTGTTCTGGGCTTTGCAGCTCAGTCTTCACCAGCTTCATGGCAATTTCAATGTCTCCCAAAGCCTGACAAGATGAGATATAGAATCAATGTGGGAGAAAGCCAGGACAAGATATTTAATACTTCCCAGTCCACACATCTTTTACCTCTAGCAGTTGTATTTTGTCTGACAGTTCTTTCTCTGTCTGAATTAATGGAGGGGTACGGAGTCTAAGGAAAGAGATATAATCCATAATAAGTCTCTGATGAGTGGCACATGACTAAACCTAACAGAGTAAAGATAAGCCCTTTAAAAAAAGGTATAAGAAACTGGGGTTTTCTATTTGCGAGAGAGGGAGAAGGAAGAAAGGAGAGACAAAGAATATGCTCTGTAAAGAGATTTTAACTCCCAAATACATAGAGATATGATGTACATACTCTGAGAATAAAACAAACAAACTATACAGATTTGACATTCGAGACTAGAATTGAAATTCTTTTTTATGAGATCCTTCTTTATTAAAATAAGATATTTCACCATCAATAAGGAATAGTTTGAATGAATATAACCCTGTCTAGAAACAGTAGTATACCACTCAGGGTTATTTCTAGGTCACAGAGCTCTATAAAGCAATAGAAGGAATAAAATAAACACCAGAATATACAATCAACAAAGATAAATGTACTTTATATAACTAATATCATTTGAGTTCACATAGTGTTACTGTGGTTACAGACATCTTAAAGAATAGGAAATAGGGGGTGATATGCCTGAAGTTGTTCTACTTGTTGACTGGATAGCTAAACCCCTTCTTTCTTGAGTTGGTAACTTCCTTTTGGCCTGAGAACATGGTTGTAATCAGGCCAAGAGACTGCATCCCATACTTGGAAGCTGATTAATCAGGCTATCTATCAATCATTTTGGCTCTGTATAGATTCAAGATGATCATTTCCTTAGAAATGTGCCGGAGCCAGCCGGTCAAAATCGAACGAGGTCCCTGAATGGAGGAGCATGGACTGAGGAAAGAAGAAAGAAAAGATTGCAGGAGGGCGCACAGAATGCAGACTGTGGCCCCGAGTTTATTTTTCTCAGTATATTTATACATTTTTCATGCATAAGCAAACAGACCACAAATCACAGCACTTTCTCTTCCTAGGAGTGCAATACACAGATTTCTTTATGAGTCCAAACGTTACAGAATGTTCAACTTCCTCCAAATATACTTAGCACATCTTGCTTATCTAGCCAAATTCCTTAGCCCTAAAACACAAACATCCTGTTCCATCCGCAAGCAATCTCAGCAGGACACAATGTCCCTGCAACAGCAACCTTCTAGTTCTTATCAATTCTGCAGAAACATCTTGCTTAGAGAGCAGGTTTTTTGTGCTAGCAAAATGGCTCCCAACAGAAATGAAAAATTAAAAAGATTATAGTTGCTGGAGTGATGTAGGGGATGTGGTTGGGTAGAAGACTAAAGTGAAGTAGCAGCACAGGCCTTACCCAAAGTCATGTGGGATCCTGGTGTAGAATTCATTGCATGCTTCCATCAGAGCTCGTCCACACTGGCCAGCCCTAATACAATCCTCAATCTTCTTAAGAGACTGGTAACCTGCCTTGATTTGTGCCACTGTCAGCTTCCCTGCAGATCCAGCCAGAGATCAGACTCCACAACTATAAACTGTATTTATGTCCCTGCCCAACAAAGACTCTCACCTTTCAACTTTCAAAATAGTCCCACCTTGCTTCATACAACTCCTCACCCCAAATCTATTCTTCTTCATTAATATCAGTAAGCTTTCAACCATGATGATGATGAAATGCCCCATTAAAGAAACAAGAAAATACAAAGACAGAATGTAGGACAGAATCTGAAGTCCTACCAAGTGGGGCTTTCTTCGTATCATACTTCATTTCTACCATCATCTCTTCCATGGCCTGGACATTACAGATCAATTTTATCAGCTCCTGTAGGCGAAGATCTAGCTGTGATTCTGGTTTCAAGGAGGATTTAAGAGATTCCTCTTTTGTTGTTTCCTCTTCATTCTATAGCAAAACAAAAAAGAAAAAAAATCATAAAAATCTGTAAGGATCTATTTTAAGCTCTCTGTAAGGACTGGATGGCTCTACAATATCCTTGGCAGGTGAACATCGGCCTCTGTTTGAACACAGGCTCATGCTATCATTAACCTCATTAGAGTACTCAATGTGATTTCTACCTTCTAGTGCTACTCTGCCTTCCACAGTTAAACACTCAGAATAAGCCTAACGGGCTCTCCTAATATATCATTAAGCATGTAAAGGTAGTAATTATGTCTCAAATCTTCTCATCTTAAACAGACTAAGAAACAACTAAAGTTTCTGCAGGACAGTTTTCAGCATCCTGGTTGCACTTAGGTTTGTCAAAATTATTATTATTTTTTCCTGTGGTATATAACCAGAAGTGAAGACAACCTGAAATGTAGTTTTATCTGTATGACTATTATTCCTCTATTGATCCATGAACTTAAGTTTTTGGAAATAAGACCTAAGATTTTATAAGAACCTTAGTAAATAACAGACTAGAAAAGCACATTCTACATACTACAGCCCCTGTAAGATTACAAAGATGAGTGAAAATTACCCCTGAGGGAACTATCATCTTTTCTTAGGTGGGAAACAAGATTTAACATATCTTTGGCCTGTTCTGGCCTAGGACCTGATCTAAGTCACTCTGCTAGACTTTACCCTAGTTAAGAGGAAACAGTTTATCCCCTAAATGTACAGTCAGTGTTTACCTGAGTATTGGTGGTGTAGTCCATTTGTAGCATATCATATTTCCCAGGAACCTTCTCAAACTTCTCACGATCTTCCCAATTGTTTTTTGTTTTGTCGAGGAATCTGTAGAGTCCAAAGTGGTGAGAAAATCTTACAAATAAAGGTCTACTGCTATGGATGGACTTACAGTTGTTTCCTTAGACAGAACATCTCCAAACTTTATTTCCCACGACAGAGTTCTTTTATACATCAATTGAATTCTAAATTAGGACTATAAATAAACAGTAAAGCTCTGAAAAAAAAAAACGCTTAGGCTTCTTAAAATCCCTCCAACACCACAAATGTCATTGAGATTTTAGACAAAAACCCACACCCAATCTCTCTCTCTGAGAGAAATGGTCTCAGAGAGTCCAGAAGTTCTTCATCCATATCATAGTAAAATAATTTTTTAACTCTAGCTGGATATTCCCATTCTATTTCCCCCAAATTTCCTAAATTGCTGGTCATGTGCTAAATATGTTAAATATTCTGTTTTCAGTCAATTTCAAGGTTCCAGGTGACTCAATAGCTAACTAAGGATGCAGTTTGGTGCTCTAATCACAGAATGTCATAGTGGAGAGACATTAACATTTAGGTCAAATCATACTTCTTATAGAATACTTAAAGAAGATACACCCAAGAAGAAGAAAGGTATTTTTTATACTCATTTCTTAGCACTTACTTTTGCTGAAAGATTTCCTTGGCTTTGTTGAGGTCCTCTAAACAAGGCACCAATTTGTGCTGCCCCATTTTTCCAACTGCAAAGTAAATGCCACACATTATAGTTCCCTGTCCCTTAATCCAAGAAGAGTTTTCTAATAATCACAAGCCAGCTCTCTAAGGTCTCTGCTTAGCATCTGACAAATGGGCAGGAAGAGGAGAAGAAAAAGGTTAAAGGGCTTAGGGAACTGCTAACCACTGTAGTCTATGAGGACACTATCAAACAAATCACAGAGCTTTGTCACTCTTGACAGGCTGCTCATAGTTTTTACAATGGAAACTTCCAAATGAGAATGCCTACCATACCCAATTTCAAAAAGCACAAGTTGACTCCTACGCCCCTCTCAGGTTAAAGAGCTTCCAGTCCACCAATTTAAACGCAGAGGATCCTTTGGCCATTAAATGGCTTCTAGCTTTCTGAATGACAACTCAGAAAATCCAGAATAAATGTCATTACCTCGGCCCCATCTCATCCAAACACTGAAGTTTCTCTGAGTATCATCTTCCAATAGCTGAATCAGATAGTACTTGTTGTTGTTGAACTGGAGATTGGTCTATGATGAGTGAGGCAAATATGAACATAAAAGGACAGAGGTTTGCAAAAAGAATCCGCATAAACCAGTAACTCTTCCTTGGTCAGAGGTGCCAGTAATTTTGGTAAGGAAAAGGATAGGATGGGGCAAGAAAATAAGATACCTTAAGAGTAAGGATTTAAGGAAGGATTAGGGCTTTTATAACAAACTTTGGATTCCTAGGAATTAAAGCTGGAGCCTAAAAGCTTCCTAAAACTTCCTACCCAACCCCTACATTGATTGGTTCCTTCTGTATTTTCCTGTCTCAGCTCCCTCCATAAGTACTTCCTAGGCCTTATGTGTTTTCCAGCTTACAATCCATACCCAACAATTATTTTTCAAATGAAATCAATTTTGATGCCCCAAAGTATGTAACTATTATGCTTATTTTAGACAACTTATTCTTTAATAGTTCTAATTACAGCTTTGTCTTATCAACTGCAGCAATTTGACAATGAGCTGAGAGCAGGACAATGTTAGGAGGGGATGGAGGACAGGCAGAACGACTGCCACATCTGTCCCATACCTTTCCTGACTTGATTAAGAGGCAGTCACAGAGAATGTGACTAGTATCTTAAAAGAGGTTAAGTAATTTAGAGTGAAGTGTGGGAATAGTCCATGATAAGGAGCAGCAGCTTTTGCTGTAATGTTGAGTCCTTGTTAAGTGTGCTGCCTACCTCCTGCCTGCTTACATTATAAAATCATAGGATGTTAAAACAAAAAGGGGCCTTAAAATCTTTATCTGCTCATGAAATTTTAAGTGAAAAAAGCAGTAACAAAAGAATACTAGGTAGCTGTTAAAATTACTTATGATAGATCAATAAGTTCAAATATGAAGAGATATTCAGGAAACATATTCACCAGGCAAATGTATTACATATTTGAAACAATAAAAATAAACAAATAAAGCAAAAAGGTTAAACAGAAAATAAATAAATTCAACATAAACATTTTTAACTTCAACAAGGGCAAAAAGTATACTCTAAAAAATCAAAAGGCTAATGACAAATTTGGAAACCATATAAGCAATTTATATTATGGTGAAAGACTATTTCCCATTATTTATATAAAATTCCTTGAATCCGGTAAGTAAAATACCAACAACCTCTTAGAAAATGAGCAAAATGATATGAACAGAGTTCATAGGTTCAATAAAAGACAAGAAATCTGCAAAAAGATCTACTTCTTACTTAGGATTCCACTGTCAGGTAGACTATACTAGGGCTGAATACTGGGGAATATGACAGTGGCTAATATAGGGACTCCAGAATTAAAGATTTGGGCGTTGGGACATTGTCATCAATAATTATCAAGAAGAAATTCCCATAAATACAATGGCTCCTCCACTTACCTGATTTAGCATGACATCATACACATCCTCCCCTTCATAATAAACATGGGCCTACAAAGAAAAGAAAAACATCGACATTAGTATAGTCTCAGCCTTGATGGAGCTCTAAATTTTCTTATCCCTCAAGGTATCATTTTCTGGCACTACCAACATCCATCTTCCACAGAAAGAAATGGAAAAGTGTTCTTTCACTCATAATCTGTCATTCCTGACAAGAAAACATGTTGTCTTTTTGTAGTAACAGAAACAAAAATGATTCTAACTCAGTTAAAGGAAACCTGTACCACAGGAAGCCTTTCTTTTGGATTCTTCAAATCTTGTTCTCTCATTCATCAGTAATTCATGCCATACCAGGGCACAGTTTCTCATTTCTTCTTTGATAACATAAGTTTCTAACTGAGAAAGAGAATAAGGTGTGGAAAGCTAATGACAACCCTAGAAGTTAATCATGTTAAAATCACCCCAATTATTAACCCCAAACCTCACCATTCTCATCTGTTAGCCTTGGAGAAAATTAATCACTAGTAATATTTTGGAGAGTATTTGTAAAATATTTCGCAATGTTCCAGATGGGAATCCCAATAAGAGAACACTGCTCTCTGAGAGTCAATGGGCCGAGGAGTCTCTCACCTTCCCCACCTTGGAGGTGCACTCTGGGTCCACAGGAGCTTTGCCCTTTAACAGCAAGGTCTTCACAGACTCTGAGGAAAGACAGAATTGTACTACTTGTATGGGAATCAAACAGCTGTCGTGGTTAGATGGAAACCTGTCATAATTAACTGCTTTTCCCAAGCAATCCTGATCTGCCCAGGCCTCAATCCGTGTCAAATACATGAAACGGAAGCTCCCAAGAAAGTAGATTAGTCCTGTGGTATGTCCAAAAAGATAGAAAATTTATTATATATTCAGGAATAAGAGGTGAAAGAACAAGATATCTTCCACCCTAACCCCTCCCATAGACCTTGCTGGCCCATGTCCTTCCTGGCCTACCACACCAAGCTGACCTTGCTTATCTTCTGTTTTGCCCTTATCAGCTCTTCCTCCAGCCACAGGCTCCTTTTTCACCTCCTGTCTCTGGCATCTTCTAGTTTTCTTGGCAGGAGGGTCTTCTGTAGCTGTGTTGCCATTATTAATTCTTTGAGTTTCATTTGATGCTATAGAAGCTAAGAGCAAAAAGAATTGGCAAAGACACAAAAGAAAGAACAAGACACAGTGAACATAATCCTTCTTTAAAATCACCACCTTTTTAAAGAAATGGTTAGGATGGCTTTCTAAGTTTATAAAGAAATAATAACAATTCTTGATAACAGTCTGAGTAATTGTTTCTTACATTGCTATTCTAGTCGAATAAAATAAAACAAAATTAAATAAAAGGGGGACACTGGGCTCTCCTGAGTTCACAGCCCAAAGCATGAATTTCATAGTCTGCTTATCTCTTCTGCTGTGTCCAATATTCCCCAAACACCTATCCTTAAACTGCCTATGGTAGTATGAGATAATGATTACTAGAGTGCTCTGGAGTCTGTGCACAGTTTAGAGCCCAGCTCGGACTCTTTTAGCTGTGGAACCTAGCATAAGTTACTTCACTTTATCTCTGTATATAGATCCCTCATCAATTCTAAGACTTGCATTTTACGACCTCTGAAACTGGGATGCCTCTTGAAATAGATGACATATAAGCAGTGAATCATGTTTTAACTGGAAGCGTTTTTCCTTTGTTAGTGGTACATAAAGTAATGAAGCATCCTACAATTAATTTGTTTTAATTCGATGACATTAGATATTTACAATAGTAGTGGCACTATCTTAGCTGTTACATTTTTGTAATCCAAAAACCTATGAAAACTGAAATCTCAAAACTAGTTCGGTAGCCAAACGCGGGTCAGAAGGTGACGGAAGGGGAAGGGGGCGAGAGTAGAGGGCGCCGTTCCTTTCCGACTTCCCACCTCCCCGGCATTCCGCCCCCCAAAAATGAACTCCGAACCTGGCGCCCGGCTGCTGCTAGTGCCCCGACGCCGAGCCGCCATGGAGCGGGAAAGTTGATGATATTGACGTCATCAATCTCTTCCCAGACTCGCCAATTTAGTAACTAGGCGGGAACACGCAGCGCGCGTGCGTCCTGTCGAGAAACCACCCTCAAGGGATAGGGGAGGCAAGCTCCAGTACATTTACATGTCGCTGTGTATTGTGGGAAATCACCCTAACCTTAAAATGTCTTTAGACATGGGAGCCTTATATATTGCACATGAGAAGATGTTTTCTCATAGGGCGGAGGGAAGCTCATCGGTGGGGCCACGAACTGAGTGCGTCGCGTCACTCTACCCCATGTCCCTTGGGAAGGTCTGAGACTAGGGCCAAAAGCAGCCCCAACAGGGCTCTCCCTGACCTCCAGGGAGGTGAGTTCCCAGAGAACGGGGCTTCGCGCGAGGGCAGACTGGGCAGGAGATGCCATGGACCCCGCCCCTGGGAAAGGGCCTGGCGGATGCCTCCTTCGCCGGGGCTTGGAACAGACTCACGGCCAGCTGAGTGAGTTCAATGGCTGAGGTGAGGTACCCCGTCCGGGGGCCTCATAACCCAATTCAGACTACTCTCCCCCGTCCTCTTTTGTTTGCTACCCTGGGTAGCTTTGAAAAAAGTGAAGCTCCTAACTGCTATTACAGAAGTTCTGAAGTAAGCACATGGTGGAAGTTTGGGAAAAGTTAAGCTTGACTAGGAAAGAAGTGGGCAGGAAACTGCGGAGCCCTTTCCCTAAAAGAGAGTCAAAGGAAAGGGAAGGCTGAGAAACCTGGTCATCTGGACTTTAGAAAAGTACTTGGTGTCATTAAGTCAAGGGCTCTCAAATGTTTGAATGTTACCACCTCATGGAGGGCTGGGACAGCGCATTTAACAAGACCTCTGATTCCCTAGACCCTCTGAATCAAAAACAGACTATTTTTAACAAGAACAGCAGATTACTTTGATATTAGTGATTTTCATTATGTAGATATAGATGTATATATTCATTACAAATATTTATTAGACATCTTGCTGGGGCTTGGGGATGCATGGAGTGCACAGGCTAATTGGAGACAGACATTAATCAAGTAATCATAAAGGCAAAATTAAAGCTGTAACAAGTGCTATAAAGAGAAGCATATAGTGTGGACTAATAATGTAGGGAGGAGGCAAGATAACTTAAATGTTAAATTAAGCTATATTCAGAGATAGCAATATGCTGATCAGCCCTGCTGCCAGATTATGAGGAAACTCACAGAACAAAGGAAGATATGTGTTGGGTTTGCTAACAACCTATTTCCCTCACCCCTGAAGGGAAAGCAGGAAAAAACAGAATCTTTATTCCTTGTGGCTAAAATCATAGAGAACCTATAGATTAAAAGGTTAGGAACTGCCAGTAGCCCTTTCATGCTACATATTCTTACCTTTTCATGCTGCTGTACTCTTATCCTGCCTTACTATATGTCCATATCAAAGGAAAAGGGGTAAACAAGTCTTTAAACTGTAACTCACAGAAACTAAAAAATAATACATAAACTGAATTCCCTGAATACTTGGGGTCCCTCACAGTCCCTCTCAGTGTCCTTACTTTCTCTCACTGTCTATCCTTGTCTCTATTGTCTTCGTCACTCGGTGTCTCTCTTAGGCTCTGTCACTCTCTTCCTCTGAGAGGAGACCACACTCTATGGAGTGTTACCACTTTTCTAATAAATTTTCCTTTGACACTAACTTTGGTGTATGTTTGAATTCTTTCTTATGCTCTACCAAGAACCCTCTTCTCTCTTTGTGCAGAGTTTGAGTCTCTGCCTACTGGAGGAAATTTGCCCTGTCCTGTATCACCAAGGGCAGTTCTAATGGGAGAGCAAATTGGGGAACTCATCACTAAGGGAGTAACAGGAGTTGAGTTGTATGGGAAGAATCAGTAAATGAAGAGAGGAGACTGGCTAGAGTAGCTATGAGGTCAACAGGAAGTGTGAGATGAGCTAGACAGGCAGGCAGCCAGTACCCACAGCAAGCCATGCTTTCCAGGCCAGGGCTAGAAACTGTGATTTGTCCTGATATGCATATATGAACTACAGATGGATTAAGGACTGACATGCAAAAATAAAATATGAAAATTCTTAGGCAGAAAATACACATATTTTAGAGCTTGAGGTAGAGAACAGGATTCTTAAGAAACAAAAGTCATTGAGTGTAAGAAAAAATATTGATAAATTTGATTATATTAAAATAAAAAATTTTGTTCATTAAAACAGTTTAGAACAAAGTAAACAAAATTCTCATTATTTTCATGATATTTGATTATGAATATAAAAAATCCAGAAGAGACTACAGGATAAGTTTTTTAACTTAATAGGAAAGATTAGCAAGACTGATAAAAAATAACATATAAAAATAAATTGCATATTTATACGAGCTTCAAACAAGTAGAAATAAAGTTTTTAGAAAAGATATAATAACATCAAAGTATAACAAGTATTTGGGAATAAATCTGATAAAATGTAGGTGCTCAATGAATGTTAGATTATATTGGATTGATCTGTTTCAGTGGGAGATTAAAGCCTGTTGCATTTGACAATTATGGCACAAATTAGACTGATCTAAAAAGCATTAATTGGAGATAAGAAAATATAATAAAATAAATTTATTAAAAATATTTAGTAGAGCTTTCTTTGTGTATTAGACACTGAGCTAAGTACTTTACATGTATAACTTCATTTATCATCATAATAATAGCTAGAATTTATTTAATGCTTACTATATTAATTCTCATGACACCCCATAGAGGGTAAATATTATTATCCCCATTTTACATCTGTGGAAATGGAGCTTTAGAAAACTTTTAAGTAACTTATTCAAGGTCACACAGTAGATTATTAGTTTGCTGCCATAACTAAGTATCACCAATTGCGTGGCTCAAACAATAGAAATTATCTTCTCAGTTACCCTTACCTAAAGGCTAGAAATCTAAGATAAAGGTGTTAGCAGGGTTGGTATTTCCTAAGACCTCTCTGCTTGAACTGTAGATGGCTGTCTTCTTCCTGTATGTTCCCATGCATAGTCTTCCCTCTGTGTGTGTCTGTGTCCCAATCTCCTCTTCTTATAAGGGCATGACTGATATTGGATTATATGACCTATTGTACATTAATTTCTTCTTTAAAGGCATGACTTCTAAATACGGTCATCTTCTGAGGTACTAGAAGTCAAAACTTCAACATATGCATTTTGAGGCGCACAGTTCAGCCCATAACACAATTTGTAAGAGAAAGGATCAGATCTTGGGTAACACCAAACTTTATTTTTCTCCACTAGGCTAATATATTCTTAAGTTTCACAACAGTAATTATCATTCCACACACATTTTAAAAATTTTATCTTTTAGTTTTTGTTTAGTTTTTTTTTCTTCTCTTTAGTTATTTTTTTATGGTGGTCAGTGAGAATTAATGAAAATGTATTTTGAAGATATGACTTTTTAATAGTCAGATAAAAAATAAGTATAACTAAAATAGTATTAATGTTGTGACCGGAATAACCAGACTCAACCTGAGTGCTCTGATATTAGAGGCAGTTTATTAGCCGGCGGCTGTCCTTCCAAAGGAGAAGCCCCGAAACATAAAGGTACAAAGGTTTTAAGCCCTAAATCCTATAAATCATTCTATCTGAACACAAAGGTCTATTTTTCTTCTATTCTCTACCTGTTGACCCACAGATTGTGCAAGTGGCAGGTACAGAAGCAGAAAGCGTACTGTTAAAATGTTAGGTTCCCAGGGGTAATAGTCAAACAATAACTTTTCAAGCAGGCAGGTGTCCAGAAGCGAGAAGTGGCGATTAGCACGTAGGCTCTTAACCTTGACCCATTACTACATCTTTGTGACCTTTTCAGTAGTACGTCATCACATTAAAACATATCAATTTTCAGAAAGAACTATTTAACAAATGTATAGTGAATGAGAATTTTCTTAGGTTTTAAATAAAGCAAGAAAACAGAGGAAAATATATTTGACTATTTATTCTTAAGAAAGTGAAAGAATTTGACAAAAAGCCTAAAGGAAAGCTGTGAAGTATTCAAAAGTTGAATTAAATGTGCTTAACAGATAAAGGGCTGTCTCAAAGTTATAAAACAAAATCAAAACCTCTGTAGCTAGGTGGACAAAAGATATGAATAAATAATTTGCATTATGATAAGAAAGTACATGGAAAAATGTTCGTGTTTACATGGCATAAAAATATAAGTTCATATTTTTATAATAACTTTAACAAGTTATTATAAGAAAAAATATCAATTGCACTGTTTTAGATTAAAAGAGACTTTTACATAACAACCAAAGAGTAGCTGTCACAGGAGTTGAGTAAAGAGGGAGATGACAAGGGAAGTTTTCTGAAAGGGTGTTTTTTGGGAGAAGTTTTATTTGCTTTCTTTTGTTTATGTTTTTGTTTATAATAGTACCATCAACCATTGGGGATAATGGGCTAAATCTGTTGTGATACTGTATAATGTTTATATCATTTGGTAACTATAGATAAAGAAACAAAATGAATTCTTCCACAAATTCAGGGTGTTTGTGGTGGGTGGGGAGATTGTTGTTTCCCAACATCTTACTAAGAACATACCCTTTTCTTCCCCTGAATTGTCTAAGAATATTTAGGCCCATGGTTGGGGGAGAGGCAGCCCAACTCTTGAATGCATCCTAAAACACAAGAACCTGTTTGACTCACTGTCACTTAATATAGTCACACTATTTTATGGTCCTGGAATGACCATCTTGTTCTAATAGATCATTGCATAGATCAGCAAGGTTCTTTGAGGGCCAATGATCCCTCCTGTTTAGTGCTAAGCATGGGGGAAAATGTTTCACTTAGAGCCACTTAAGGCTCCACAGTTTTAATAACCCCTATAGGACTGTATAGAGTCAGCTAATTTTAGCATTTGCAATCCAATGAATGCAGGGCCTGGATACTTTATTTCCCTCTTCAGAATCCACTTTGAAGACTGGCATCTTCTCAATCCTCAAAACACGTAGGATCTGTGAATCTCTGTGAATCTTGGTATTCCAAAACTCTTTACTAAAGTAGTTCTCCCATAGTGATTTCAGAGAGCCTTCCATTTATCTTTCTGGGATTCCAAAATGATCCACTGGAATCTCTCACTGGAGAAGAAGAAAATCTGCAAAGCAATCTTGCCAATGTTAAAGTAGGAAATTATGGGTGAGTGTCAGTCTGTGAGCACATAGAATTTAGGAGTGAAATCTGATTTCCATTGCTTTAATTGTATACAGAAAGAATTGTATGATGTGTAGACAAATAGACTAGCATAAGCAAACTCTTGCAAGAGTTACTTACTTTTTCACCTCTTCCAATTATAAGCATTGGTGAATAAGCAAGGAAGGAAGGAGTATATGAATTGAGCATGTACTATGGGCTAGTCATTATGCTAGACGCTTTTATATATTTCCATATATGATAGAGAAACAGGTATTACTATCCCTATGATACAGAGGAGAAAAATTGAGTCTCAGAGAGTTTAAGAAATATATTCCAGATTATGCAGTTAGAAAGTAACTTGTAAATGATTGAAATTTATGTGAAACACATCCCAGATTATCCTTGTGCAGCACCTTGAAATAGAGATTTTCATTTGTCATCATTAGGGTCTCTGGCTGGGCCTGAAACAAAAATTAAACTGATAAAGACAAATCAACAAGAGAAAAGCATACAAATTTTATTGAATTTTTACATGGTCATAGGAGACTTCACAAGAGAACAAAGACCCAAAGAAGTGTCTAGAACAGGAGATTTTATACCTTTTAGATAAAGAAACAATAAATTTGTGAAAAACTGACAAATCAAAGGGGTATGAGCTAAAGGTAGTAAATGGTAAAAAAAAAAGTAGCTAGAAGAAAAGGTTTAGTTTTACAAGCTTTGTTTATACATCTAAGTTGTACTTCAAAGCCTAAGCCTTTAACTGCCCATCTTTTATCTACTAAGCCTGTTAAGTTGAATATAACCCTGAAGGTAAGTTCTAATTTGAACAGATCTAGACTGTTTCTAATGAAACCCTGCATAAATTAACCATGTTGAGATCACAAAAGATAGGATATTATCCTAAAGGAATGAAAATTGTTCACAGTAGGAGCATCTAAACAAGGATGTATTTAAACAGCCCGAATTAGCTTATGTTTGCGTGTGCTAAGTACATTAACTCAAAAGGAAACTTGGCTTTAAAAAAAATTAACCTATAACAGGTAGCCTTATTGATTCATAAAGTGATAAGTAGATGAAGGAGGGGATTGTGTCATTTCAGCACTTTTTAAGGTAAAGGAGGAGGGAATTTGCCTTTAATTCATTAGCCAATCAGACTCAGAGGCCATTTCTTAAAATCACTTCCTGTCTCTCCACTTTCTTTCTCTCCGGTTTGTGGTGGGCTGGTGAGTGTGCACTTAATTTTGTTTCCTAATTGTTTTGAATTTCTCTTGCATTCAAGCCATGTATCCTGGTGGCAGGCATTAATTTCAAGCCAGCATTGAAGTGTTATGTGTATGCCTTGTTAGGCAATTAATTTTGGCTGGTGGAGATTGGAGGAAGGCAGTGAAATGCTCTGCCTGGCTTGTATCCACGTGGGCTCCTGCAGTATGGGTCTGCCTTCCTTCCCCTAGACCAGATGACTTTGTAACAATAGACTGTGCTTCATATATGGAGTACATGTGTTCCTGGAAAATGCCTGGACTCATTTGCTGGAGGGTATAATTATCCCAGTGCTGTTTGACTTACATTTCCCTAGGTGAGAGAGTGGCTTGGGAGGAGTTCATACCAGTACATTTTAATTCTTCTGTGTCTGCAGGTCTCAGGTCCTTGCTCGGTTTGTGTGAACTGCAGTGGACGTTGTCTTTGCCCTGGCCTTTTCCCTGGTCTTTACTCGGAGACTTTCAGTTTTCTTACACTAAGCAGCAATTTGAAGTCAGTGAGCCCTAAGAGAAGCTCCCAATTTTAATGTCACACTTGTGATGAGGGTCCCCTAAAAAGCTTAAGATATACTAAATAAGATCTGGAGTAAACTCATATTTTAGCATTAAGTGAGGAAAAACTGAAATTTGGCGGGGGGGGGGGATGTAAACATGCAAATAAAAAAGGAAACCTTTGGGAATTCCTCCAAAGCTATTTAAAAAGTCTTAAAAGGCTAAGATCATGTTTTGTGAAACATCTAGTTTTATAGTTAGAAGACTTTGCCAACTGGGGAAAAATTAGTTTCTTTCCAATGGAAGTATGCTTTTGTTGTTGAGTAACTATATGGAATGTATTGGAGTCTTCGCTGTTAAGTAGGAAATAAGAGGAAGGGAGAAGTAAACTCTTGGAATTGGAAGGGTTTAAGAGTATATGAGTGATTTTCTTGGCTTCAAAATTGTTATGAAAAGTGAAATATTTAGGCTGAATATTTGCATTCCTACTTAGTAGGTGATTGAGCTTAGATACTTAATAGAAACATCATATTAAAATATTTTGTTTATTTTACCTTATTTAATCTTCACAGTATTTCTAAGAGGTAGGTGGTATATGTCCTCATTGGGAATCTGAGACTTAGAGAGGCTGCATAACTTGCCCAAGGTCACAGCAAATATGTAAGGGTGTCATGATTCAAATCTAGTTCTGTGCAAATTCAAAATCCATTACCTTAAACACTAAGCTAAGTTGCCTGCCATTTATAATCTCCAAATCTTGCTTGCAAATCTATAAAATGGAGGTGACATAGTACTTGCAAAATGAGGTAATATATGAAAAGTGGTTTATATATTCTACTATAGGCTAATTATTATGAAATAGATAAAATATCAAGGTAGAAGGTTTCACTTCCTCTTGCATTGATTTCAGGTCATTCCTTCCTACTGTTTTAATCCAAAGCCTTCAGGTTCTATATTTACATTCCATTTTTATTCACTCCACCAGCAATGGGACTGGGACTGGGTGAAACAGTGGTCTCTTGGGACAAACTGCATGATTAGTCATGTTTATCTCACTACTTTTAATTCACATGTGCTCTGAGTGGATTCCTCCTGTACTAAGAGGTTAAAACAATCACAGTTTTGGGTTAAAACAGCTGACAGTGACTAGAGAACCAAGCTTGGGAGTCTGTTCTGATAGAAGTGCCCTACAGAGCTATCTCTAAAAGAGAACTATGCCAAGCAACCAATTGAGCATATACTTCATTTACAAAGTTTTGTATTTTCCTTTGCTTCAGGTTGAAGATGGAATCTACTGAGGAGGGCAGACCTGGGTCTCAGCACTCTGTGTACCAGCTCAGAAGTGGCACTGTGAAGACCTCTATAACATCTGCTGTGGACCCCCTAAAAAATAGTGAGCTTGGATTTGGACATTCTTATTAGAAATGGTTATTGGTTGATGAGACCATAAAGGCAAGTACTTGAACTTTGACCCAAGATATGATGCTTTAAAGTGTTCTCTGTGTCACAAGTACATGCTTTTTTTTTTTTTTTATTGAAAAAAGGTAGGAGGGTCTTTGAGTTACTGTTGTATCCCAAATTGCCAGACACATAGTAGGGACTGAGAAAAACTCAATAAAACAGAAACATCAGTTGATTTAGTATTACCAAGTTTTAGTTTATCTCAGGCTTTCATGAAGCATCTGTTCACATATATAAAATGAACCTTTTGGCTGTGAGCACCAGTATAATTATTCTCCTGTAAGAAGAATACTTGGATCATGGAGTTTTGAAGTAGACGTTATTAAAACTATAGAAACCTCTGACTTCATGTCTTGTTTCTTGTTGATGGTTCTTTATTTAATCTCAAATGCTGCTGATCTGAAAACATTTTTCATAATTAAAGCATTCAAGTATAGGGCAGAAAAGAGTAAAAGAACACTTTGATTATATCTCTGAGGTACTTAAAACACCTGTTTCTTTCCAACCTACTGAGCCAGTATGTTATGCTCATTACATTCTGAAGCAAACCATCTTTGCTTATATAGATAGTGGCATATTGAAGTGAAAATATGCAATTTTGACAGAACTGGATTTAAAATCCTAGCTCTTAACAGCTAGGTGACCTTAGGAAATTTATTTAACTTCTCTGAGCCTCAAATTTCTTTGTAAATATGGGTTTGTTGTAAAGTTTGATAAAACAATTTTCTATAGTTCTGTCAGCTTATTTTAGTCATACCTATCCTCCAAGGTACTGCTGTCCAACAGAACTTTCAGTGATGGAAATGTTCTGTATTTGTAATGTCCAGTGTGGTACCCATTAGCCAAATGTGTATATTAAGCAATAAAAAGCAACTGGTGTGCCTGAGGAATTTTCAAAGTAAATTTTTATTTACATGGCTGTGGGTGGTATTAATTATTGGACAATGTCATTTTTAAAAATTCAGAGATGACAATCTTAGACTTGATATTTGTATATACTGCAAGATGATTGCCACAATAAGTCCAGGTAAGATCCATCACTACACCTAGTTACAATTTTCATATTTTTTCTTTTTATGTGATGAGATCTTTCAAGATCTACTCTTTAACAATTTTCAAATATATAATACTGTATTTTAAGTGCAACTTTAAAGCCCATTCAAGACCTGCTTTTATCTTCATGAAACCTTCCTTGACCAATGATTTTATTCTTAACATTACTTGCCCTCTCTACCACTTATTTGGTACTTAGCATGGACATTAATTTTCTTGAGTCTTGTTTTTCCAGCTAGATTGTATTTGAAGTTATGAATTTTTAAATCCCACATTGCTGCATTAAAAGCAACATGATACAAATATAACTGAAATATTTTTCAATAATAAGTTTTAAATGATAATTAAATGTAAGAGAAAAGAATTTATAGTTAGTAATTAGGGGGAGAATAGGGAATATTATGAAGGTTCCCTGTAGTGATGAATTTTGTGTCCAGTCTCTTTCACCTGAAAATACAGTCAACATGCTTAAAAAAAAAAATTATTTTGGATTATCTTCTCGTTCATCTGAATCTTATCTTTTTCCTTTCCTCTTCTTCTTCTTCTATTTTTTTTTTTAGGATTTTGTGAATTTAATGACTGTTTACATGTGTTCTGCAGTCATACACTCCCATAGAGTTGAAACTGGCAGTAACTCATGCTACTTATGCCTCATCTCCCAGCATTTGTTCCCATGGCTGCCAAGCTCTAGGTGATACCAGCACATGTCTCAGCTACTTCCTTTTACATACCTGTTCTCTTACTGTGAGACAGTTGACTTATAACCATTCAGAGATTGATTAGTTGCTGTATAGTTTTACCCAAACTTTTAAATTTATACAGAGAGCTGAGGTTATGTACAAGTCCTGCCCTAATCTGATACTGAATTTAGGTATTTGATGACATTCTACAAATAGATGGGTCAATTTATATTACTGAATGGAGATTCAAATAGAGAATGAGCAGTTTTCCTTGAGGTTAATTTTCCTTGAGGCTATATGGGTGTGATATGGTGTGGAGTAGGCTGGTATGCATTCTAGTCTTGTAATCATAACCTTTCTGTATTTTTTTTTCCCAGAGATGATACTAGATAGATTCTATAGTTCAACTTCATTCCTAGTTAGAAGCTGAATTCATATGATACCAGAGGTAAGTGAAAGAAAAATCTTCATTTTTACTTCATTTGGGTTTCTAATCACCTAGCAAGTTTTGGGGCTCAGTGTTCATAGTGGCTGAGATTTAGCAGTTGAAAAAGTTTTGATTCTAACCTTAACAGGATTTTCCTGATTTAGGGATGAGGAGCTGGTGGTGGTTTGCCCTTCACCAGTCATATACAGTTTGCCATGATGAAATGCATGTTAAGTCCGTGTTTCAGCTGATCATCATGATTAAATGCATGCTCTGAGCAGACTAAAGCTAGGGCAAACACTTGGAATTAAATTCTGCTTCTTAGAATACTTACTGGGATCTAGCCTGTGATCCCAAGTAATTCTTAAATCTTTATGCATTTGATACTAAAACATTTTGTTGTGCTTTGACCTTTTGATCAAAAGATCTCTTTGAGATAGAACTAGAGTGGAGAATCTTTAATCTAAAATTGAAACAGTTCAGAAAAAGCACTGATATTTGATATAATTCTATCAGCTATTTAACTTGGCAGTTTTTAACTAATCACTCTTTTATTATTCTATATATAAGATTAAGAGAATCAATTTTGTCAAGATCATATAATGCAACACCATACAGTGTTGTTTAAAAATTATGTTTATGTTTCTTGAAATGAAAAGGTATTCATGATACATTAAGTTAAAAACTTAACTTAAAAACTTAAGTTACAGAGCAATATACATAATATTTTTTCTGCTTAAACATTTTTATGTACTTATTTACTTAAATCATCTGAAGGGATATACTCTAATATTTGGGATTATTGTCTCTAGAATTGAGTTCTATGGGTGATCTTGTTAACCTGTATATTCTGACTTTATTATATATTTATGTGTTATATATTTTAAAATTATTTTTAAGTAACCTAGATGGGACAGGCTTGTATTCTTTATCTGTGCCTGCATGTTACAGCAGAGAATCGGGTACATGTGAGGTTGAGATATCGGAAATACAAATAATTCAAAGTAACATCAACCCTTGTACTTTTTTAGCTTTTGGCTATTTTTTGGCAGAAATGAAATTTCAGGAGACTGAAATCTGAGTTTGTTTCTAGAAACTTCTTTCTAAGCCTTGGAACTCTTGGGTGCTGTAAGTCCTGAATATACAACAGATGATGATAACATTTTTCTTTTATGGTAAGTCTTATGATGAAATTGAGAAGCTTTGACATACATGTAAATCTTTGAAAATTCAGCTTTGTGACATGGCTAGCAGCTATGGTGCTACAAATTTTATTTCTTTAAAAGGCAATTAAAGATGTTATTTATTATCTAGTTTCTCATTTTGTCTATCTAGCTGGACCAGTTGGTATTTAATGGTTCTTTTAGTTCTTGACTGACTCTAAAAATTTAGATGTAGTGATTCCTATGAGTCACTTGATGTCTTAATTTTAATAAATATTTTTTAGAACATTTGTTAAAATGTTTATTAAAATGATTGGAGATAAAATTTGATGGCTGTTCCTCTCACTGCTTGGAGCCTTAGGTAGTGGGATTTTAGACCATCATATATCTAAGCTGACTTGAGTACCATGGGGATGGGTTGGCTGTCCATTAGTGCCTTCTTATTTTTGCCAAGTCAAACAATTACAAAGCAGGTTGTAACTCTAGATTTAAAAATGTACCTGTGATTTAAAAAAATTAAATACAAAAACTAGACTAAATTTAAAATAGGATATAGTTTATAGAACATAGGATATAAAATCATTTGCAATAGTATTTGGATAGCATTGATATAGGGCTTTGAAAGAAAGAACTCTAGTGAATTGATTCTGGGAGTTACTGAAACATTATACTACTCTGAAGTCACTGACATTTAAATTTTAAATCGTTTACTCAGTTTGCTACTGAGTAATTGCTCACATACTCAGGGCAATATTAAAAATATCTTTTTCTTTGCAGTATGAAGTTAGATGGTTCTTTGGATTAAAGATGGACGCTGACTTTTTTCACCAGAAATGGTTTATAACATCAACTTGCAAAAATGTAAGAGGCAGCAGAAGAAAGAATAAAATGTTTTACCATTCTTAGATTCTTTGCTAGATTGTAAACTCCATGAAGCAGGATAACTTCCTTATCCTTAATGCTTAGCCCAGATTCGATACTTAGAAAATATTTAAAGTGATTTAAAATCTCTACCGATTTTATTTTATAAGTCCCTGGAAAATGGTGACCATTTTAATGAGATTTCAACAACATATACATGGAATAACTGGGACTTAAATTTTGACTATGATGTAAAATGTATCTATAGGTACATTAAACTATCTGGGTACCAATGAGTCTACTTAAAATTCTTCATATCTGTTTATGATATTTGATCCTTTAAGAGGCAATAAAGAATGGCTGTGAAAACAATTTATGTATGTGAGGAACAGATGAATAAAAGCTTACTGATATTTATTAGGAAATCTTTTATTATGAACATTTTATGGCCTTATTGGATATTTATTATTGGTTTAAATTGCACATACCACTCAACTGTGGTTAAAAAGACATTTTTGCTTTATATTTAATGTTGAAATATTCTCAGTTGTTTTGGCTAAATTATACTACAGGGAATTTTTTGCCCTATAGATTATACTTATATCTGTGAGGGTACATTTAAAATGCAAAGGGCATAAAATAAATATCTAAATATTGAACGTTTGGTATACTTAACTGTGTTTTGGAATGAAATTTAATACGTTTATATCAGAATCACACAAATGGTATGCAATTATAATAACTTCTGTTAGAATATGAAACCTATTCTTTAGATTTCATATTCTATTCTTTAGTTTTAGAGTATATGATGCTAACAGTCTAAGATTTAAAGATAATGGGAGGGAAAATTACTATCTCTGAAACTCTTAGAGAAATGTGGTACATAAATACTCATAATATAGCTGATAGATACCTAGGATATCTATATAAGATCAAAATCAAACTTCCTGGTAAAAATATTTTTGAAAGGTGAAAGTAACCTCTGATGAAAGGGTATAAGTGATGTGTAAGCACAAATTGTGCTGTCAGTTTATCCAGACTCCATATATTAGGAATATTGGATTAAAGATCATAAATGAGAAGAAGAGATTTAAACATATAGAAAAGCAGAGAATGTGCCATTGGAGTAGACATAAGAACAAAAAAAAGAAAAGATTGATAAATTTGTGTACAGTAAAATTCAAACACGTTTGTATGTCATGTAACTAACTAGCAAAGGATTCCATATAAATCAAGGAAATGACCGAAGGATATGAATGGTCAGTTCACAGATGACCCCTGACTAGTCAATCACAAGAAAAGATGCTTAATCTCACTAGGAATCAGAGAATTCCACATTAGAAACAACATTGAGATACCATTTCACCGTCATCAGATGGGCAAAAATAAAACAACAAACCTGACATTTTCACATATTGCTGGGTCTGGAACAATGGGCTCATCTTTGCTGGTGTCATTAAAATTTAAGTTATACTTTGGACAGTGGTTTGGCAACAAGTAGTTTACTTGAAGATGCTTATACACTAACACAATCTCTGGGTATTATATCCTACTGGAATTCTTGGCATTTGTACTCAAGGAGACATGTACAGAAAGTTCATTACAGTATTGTTTTTAATTGTAAAACCTGGGAACCAATGTCTATTAGAAAATGGATAAATTGTGGTATACTTGTACTATTTGGTTGTTAAAATGAAAGAATACAAAGTATGTTTATTAACTACATTTCAAAAACAATGAGTTAAAATGACCAAGGGATATGTGCTATAAGATTTTGTAGTTTTAGAACATGTAAAACAAAGATTTGTATACAAATTTAAAAGCATGTATGAGAATGATAAATACCAAAATCTGGCTTGTTTACCTCAGGAGAGGTAGGAGGAAAATGGGATTGAGGTGTGCACAGGGGAGGAATTAATTGTATCTGTAATGTGTTATTACTTCATTTAAAAATATAACATGAGAAAGATTTGAGTTTATTAAAACTGAATGATGGTCGTTCACTTTTTTGATATGCTTGATATTTAATAACCAATATTTTAAAAAGATTTTTTTGGTGGATGAGTCTCTCTTTCTCAGCCTTGATTGATTTCAGTAATCTCATCTCCAGGAGCACCCTAGAAACAACCCAGTGAAGGGTTTGTCTATGCCACAAGAACAAGATAATGACATGAAGAAGCAGGTTAATTCCTGGTGGTCCAGGCTACTGGGATAGTAAGACTTTGTAGCTCCCCTCATATATAGCCAAATGGGTTGGAAACTGATTTAGAGAGAAAATGGTGTGGGAAATACTAGGTTTAGGGAATCAAAAGGATGATCTTAATGAAGAAACAGGAAGGGATCATATTGCAGAACAAAGATAACTTGGCTAGGATCAAAATCTTAGGTACTTGTTCTGGTGGAAATTGAATGCTTTGTGTTTTATGACTTTAAATGACATTATACTCTTTTATTGTACTTTATACATTTGGCATAGTCAAAACCAGAAAAGGCACAAAAGGCTCAGATAGCCAAAACATGTTAGGGATTACATGTTTAGACACAAACCTCCAATTTTTCTGAATCCAATTTATGCCACTAGAATTAAGTAACAGCTCTAAATTCTCAGAAGATAGACATTTTAAAAAATGTATACAAAGGCCAGGATGACCCTTTCTAATTACTGTGAACCAGTTGTAAATAGATAAACTAGCAGAAAGTTGTTTCATTAGGATAGTTTTTGTTTGAAGGAGAAAGGTTTAGTGTTACAGATTCACAACTCAATCGGTTTGCAGGGCGTGGTGTGTATTGTGTTGCTGACATTGGATTCTGTCAAAAATTCAAACTGGGTCCCAACATCCGGAAACCTGGCCACAAAAGATAGCATTAAAGCTTATATCCTAAGGACTCCTCAAGCCCTCAACTTAATTTCTAATATGAATTCTAATAGGCTCACATACACCGAGCAAAAAAACATACAATTGTTATAGAGCAGAAAAAGTGACAGGTAACAGCATTAGGGTCAAATGGGTACAAACATTTAATCTATCACAAGCAAGTCCAGGAGAACACAGGCAGATCACCTCAAAAAAGCTGTGGCGCCTGATTCTATTGCTTCATTTCAAACACTGTTGACATGCATTGTTGTACGGCAGACTGTCAGTCAAAGCAAGTTCTATTTTCTTTAAATCTATAGAGAATGTGTAAAAGCTGGAAAGATGCCATTTCGAGGTAGAGAAAAAAAAAAGGCAGAATCTGCCTCAACATGGAGGTGATAGCTGTCCAACCATAAGCATCACAGAATTTCAGAGAATTTTTCCTGAAACTAGAGAGCCTCTGCTGGCCCAGCGGGTACTCCCCACACTTTCCCTGGACAAAGACCTGCATGTATTCATGTTATCTTCTCAACTGCCTCCTCTACTATTCCTTTCAGAAGACCGAAAATGTTATCCTCATTTAAACTAGGCTGGTACTCATACGCTGGTCGAAGGCAGTAAAGGACAAATATGGTAGTATCTGCGGGGCTCTCAAGTGGGTAAACTACACTAGGTTCAGTAGCATTCGCTCACTCACTGCGACTGAGCCGCGCTTGCCCGGTGCGCGCGCAGCCGGAGGCTCCCAGCATCCTGAGCGGCCGGTACCCGGCAGGCCCCGGGGTGGCTCTTCGCTCGCGCTCTCTGTTGTGTTGGCGACGCGCACGACGAATCCATACTCGTGGTGAAGTGGCCAAGGCAACGGTGCTTTCCCGCGCTTTTTCTTGGCGCCTCAGGTTAGGTATTTCATTGGTATTACTGATGTTTTCTAAGTCAAGCGCAGAAAGCAGGCTGAGAACTTCAGAAGTTTCCATGAGTCTAACTCTCGAAAACTTGGCCCTCAATAACTCGGACAGCTCGCTAAATTGTCTCTTTCTCTCACCTCGTGGACAATTTGGAATTAGGTGCACCTCTCTTCTAAATGTCTCAGCTTAAAAACTCTCCCCAGGTCAGCTTCCTTTATGCCCATTAATTACTCTGCTGGAGGTAAAATAGACCTCATAACTCCTGCTGCAGGTGCTATATACCCATGGAGACATTTGGGAAAAAGGTGTCAGAGTATCCTTGTCGACCCCTGGGACCAAGGCAACATTCTGACACAATTTGTCAGTGATAAATGTGAACATTTTTTGTTGTTGTTGGTATCTAATTGGTGTCACATTTTTTAAAAACAGTATATGACTTACTGGTATTTTGGTATATCCAGAAGATTGCTGCTCAGTATGGGTTAGTGAAATTCCAGTGAGAGTGGACACTGTATTGAAAAGTAAACCAAGGGTGTTTTGTTTTACAAATGTTTTAAATAGAAATATAGCATTGAATAGTATTTATATTAACTGATGAATTGTTGATCTGATGATTAAAAAATCTGCTTGTATACAGATTTTCAGGCTCCATAACAGTCAATTACTTGGATGAATTAGATTAGTTTCCATTTAATACTATTAGGTTAGTACTCTTTTAGTCAACACAAGTAAAGAATTTGAGAAATCAGCCTATATGAAAAACTTTAAAATACTTTGCTCTAAATAATGGCTAAAATCAATGCCTGGACTTTTATATTTGCCAAGTGTGAGAAGTAATACATAAAATATAGCAACTATGAATGAGTAATAAATATAGATTTTTGTTTAGGTATTTGAGGAATGGCAAAAAGCACTAGTTTAATTTTTATTTGTACTTTGTAAATATTACTAAACATTTTTTCTTCATATATGTATTTTTTATTTTAGTAACATTTTGAACCACCTATGTTTTTAACTTTCCTTAAACAGTTTTTTCAAGGCCTTTGTAGTGGTTTGCACAAAAGAGCACAATTAATATTGTTGAGTAACTGAAATAAATATAATATAATAATAAAGTAAAAATAAATTATAATAAATTAATAAATTATAATAAATTAAAATAAATTATAAAACAATGAATGTCCATTCTTTTATCATAAAATGAAAACATGCTTTATCTGTTATTTATTTCCGTTTTCACTGCAATTTCACTTATTTGACCTTTTCACTTATCCCTTATTAGGATTCTTTTCAGCATCTAGAGACCTGAATATCATGTCTTTGTGCGAAGACATGCTGCTTTGCAATTATCGAAAATGTCGCATCAGACTCTCTGGTTATGCATGGGTCACTGCCTGCTCTCACATTTTCTGTGATCAGCATGGCAGTGGTGAGTTTAGTCGTTCACCAGCTATCTGCCCTGCCTGCAATAGTACTCTTTCTGGAAAGCTAGATATTGTCCGAACAGAACTCAGTCCATCAGAAGAATATAAAGCTATGGTACTGGCAGGACTTCGACCAGAGATTGTGTTGGACATTAGCTCCCGAGCACTGGCCTTCTGGACATACCAGGTTAGTGCTTAGGCTAGGTTAGGAAAGTCTGATTTGAGGCATATATGAAAGTTTCTGATATTTTTCATTTATTGTGTTTATATTTATTTTTTATGACTATATGGAATTTTTTAATAGTTTTCTTCAAAAGTAATGTTTATTGTTGAAAATCTAAAAGGAAGAAAATTAAAAAACTCATAATTCTGTCACTCAGAGATAACCATTGTTGATATTTTGTATACTACTAGACTTTTTCTCTGCATAAATATATATTTTCTATGTATAAGTATATATTTTTGTCTTTATGAAAATAGGATAATAGCACACATATTGTTTATGTGGCCAGTTAAAGTTGACAATATGTTATGCCTATTATGAATATTTAATTAAATATTTTTACATTAAGTATTCTATCATAATTTTAATGATGGCATTATATAACTTATTTTCGAGTTATAAAAAATGCCATATGAGTATACTTATCATCAAATTCACATCCTTATTTGCGAAGATTAAATTCCTGAAAGTGGATAAATACATTTCAGTGTTTTTAAAATTACAGTATTTTAAAATTGCCCTCCAGTTAGGCCATATCAATTTGTGTTCCCGTAAGAAGTATATGAGAGTGCTTGGTTCTCCACAATTTCTACTCACCAATTACGTGTGGGTAAAATAAAATCTCATAACTCTTTAAATACGCATTTCTTGGATGACTTAGATGGACATGTCATGTATTTTTTCCCATGTATTTTTCTTTTGTAAGTTTCTTTTCACGTGGCTTATTTCAATTGCTGTAGTTTTTTTCCTACTGATTTGTAAGAATTCCCTATATATTTAACTCAGACGTTGTAAGAAATTTTGCTTTTTCACTTATCTTTTATTAGTTTTATTTTCTTTTTTTTGACATATAGAAGTTGAACATTTTTGTATGTTCTATATATTCATAATTTCATTGATTATACTGTATTATAAATTTTCCTAGGTTATTAAAAATGCTATTAAAGTGCTATTAAAAATGCTATTAAAAATTTTATCAAATTCATATCTATAACTACTTCTCTTTTTGATTTCTGCCTTTGGGGCCTTCTTAGAAAAACCTTCCTGTGGAGAACTTTAATCATATTCTTGATTATATTCTTATATCTTGGGCTTACATTTATAATAATGCTTCTTAAAAGTTTTATCTGTCATTTATCAAATAAATATTTGCATTATTTTTTCTGGGTAAAGTTTTACATACTCCTGTATTATCTTGTAGTTACCTTTATTTTATTATAGATGTCATATAATTACCTACGTATTTGTACATCTCTTCTTTTGGGGAAAGTTTTTTAGGTCCAGTTTGGATTCCTTCATATCTTTGGGTCCTCAGTGACCATCATAGTTTCCGGTCTTAAGTCTCAGTAAATAATTATTGAATGAATGGACAAACACTGTATATTAAATAGATTCCTATTTGGAAGAAACCAATGACTTAATTAGTAAGATAGCCAGAAATGAATTTTTCTTTACTTTATTTATTAATTTTTTTTATTTAGTCATGTGACATTTTTTGAATACCAGGAAACATTTATATTTCATATACCTTCTTAGGTGCTAGGTACACAATAATGAACTTCAAGGAGGTTACAGTTTAGTGTTGCTAGAGGTTAAAAAAATACTCAGACATTTACAATATATTTTTAATACCTATAATGATAAGGGAAGTACAGAGTGAGACTATATAGTAGGGACAGGTAACCCAGATTAGGTGAAGTTACATCAAACTATATAGAATAGGTAAATTAAAAATGTTTGAAAGAGAAAAGGGGAGTGTTCACATTTCACTTTTGGTCAATATTTAAAAGACAGTGAATCCGAAGATAAGCCATGATTGGTTTCTGTGTTTAGTAAGTTGTCTTTGGCTGTTTAATAAGCTTAGTGGCTTAAACAACAAATGTAATGGCTTAAAACAGCACACATTTATTATTTTCGTTTCTGTGGATCAAGAGCCCAGGAATGGACTCTGCTCTGCATCTCACAAGGCTGCAATCAAGGTGTGGACAGTGGCTGCAGTCTCCGAACCTTGACTGAGGAAGGATCTGCTTCCAAGTTTGTGTGGTTGTTGGCAACATTCACCTCCTAGTGGACTATTAGACTGAGGGCCTCAGTTTTTTTGTTTTGTGTTTTTAATGGACTTTATTTTTTAAGCAGTTTTAAGTTCATAGCAAAATTGAGAAGAAGGTGCAGAGATTTCCCATATATTCCCTGCCCCACACACGTGCATAGTCTTCCCCGTTATCAACATACCCCAGTGGTACGTTTGTTACAAATATTAGCTTACGCTAACATATCACTATCACCCAAAGTCTGTAGTTTGCATTAGGGTTTTGTCTTTCTGTTGTACATTCTGAGTTTGGACAAATTATAATGACGTGTATCTACCATGAATATATAATACAAAGTAGTTTCTCTGCCCTAAAAATCCTCTGTGCACTACCTATTCATCCTTGCTTCCCCTCAACCCCTGGTGACCACTGGTCTTTTTTACCGACTCCATAGTTTTGCCTCCGGGCTATTATAGAATTGGAATTGTACAGTTTGTAGCCTTTTCAGTTGGCTTCTTTTACTTAGCATTTGTTTCCCCCATGTTTTTCCATGGCAGGATAATTTATTTATTTTTAGTGTTAAATAATATTTTATTGTACCACAGTTTATCCGTTTACCTTAAGGACATCTTGGTTGCTTCCAAGTATTGGTAATTATGAATAAAGTTGCTGTAAACAACTGTGTGTAGGACATAAGTTTCCAGCTCCTTTGGGTAAACATTATTGCTGGGTTGTGTGGTAAGAGTATGTAAGAAACTGTCAAACTGTCTTCAAAAGTGGCTGTAACATTTTGCATTTCTGTCAGTGATGAATGAGAGTTCCTTTGGCTCCACATCCTTGTCAGCATTTGGCGGTGTCAGTGTTCTGGATTTTGGCCATTCTAATAGGTGTGTAGTGGTAGCTCATTGTTGCATTTTCCTGATGACTTACGATAAGTAGCATTGTTTTCATTTCCTTATTTGCTATCTGTGCATCTTAATTGGGTTATTCATTTTCTTACTGTTGAGTTTTCAGAGTTTTTCTATAAGTCTTTTATGAGATATGTCTTTTGCAGTTATTTTCTATTCGTCTGGCTTGTCTTCATTCTCCTGACATTGTCATAATATCCATTGCTCAGAGGGTGCTCTCTGTTACTTGCCATGTGGCCTTCTAGCATGGCTGCTTGTTTCTACAAAGCCAGCAAGAGAGAATGTGCACTAGTAAGACAGATCTTATATTCTTATGTAATGTACTCATGAAGTGATAGCTTATCATTTTTCCTGTTTTTGAGTCACAGGTCTTACCCATACTCAAAGGGAGAATATAAGTACCAGGAGGCAGGGATAATTGAGGGCTATACTATAATCTGTTCTCCACACTATGGGTTACTTGAAACATGGGATTATATTTTTTAAAAACTTTTGGACTACATATCATTTATTAAGGTTAGACAAATACTCACTTCTTCTGTTGGTGTAATAGTAGTGTTCTGAGAGTGATTTGAGAGTATTCCTCCAGATTTGTTTCTATGCATTTAATAATATAATATGTTATTTTCTAAAATAATCATCCTGTTGTACAACCTGATTGCTTCTTAACCTGGTTTTAAATGTTAATAACACCTCAGTATAAGCATATTTCCTTTCTTTCTGTGTTTGTATAAAGTTTTATACTCTATAACTTTTATATTTATTACCTTAAAACTATTTTTTTCTCTCTTGGGACAGGTCCATCAGGAGCGTCTCTATCAAGAATACAAATTCAGCAAAGCTGAGGGTCATCTGAAGCAGATGGAGAAGATATATACTCAGCAAATACAAAGCAAGGATGTAGAATTGACCGCTATGAAAGGAGAGGTCACTTCCATGAAGAAAGTGTTAGAAGAATACAAGAAAAAATTCAGTGACATCTCTGAGAAACTTATGGAGAGAAATCGTCAGTATCAAAAGCTCCAAGGTCTCTATGATAGCCTTAGGCTACGAAACATCACTATTGCTAGTCAAGAAGGTACCCTTGAGCCATCTATGATTTCACAGTCTGGTATTTTTGGCTTCCCATTAGGTAAGGAATGATATGTAATATCCAATATCTATTCTTTAAACCAGTGGTTATTCACACTATGTTCTGTACAGTTCTAGGTAATCAGTAGAGATGTCAAAGGCCTTGAGTGGTGATAGGCTCTATGTTCTTCATCCATGCCTCAAACTGTACATCACTGCTTTTGTCTGTTTTATTTGCTTATGTTTAAATTACATATTCAATTTGAACATTATTTGAATACAAATTGAACAAATTGCAACATTAAATGAAAAGCTATTTATTTACAATAATAGGATTCCTGCCTTTTAGAAATATACGATTTGAATGATACTAGTCCTTTTCTGCTTGTTTGGTTCCTTGGCAGATGCAGTGAATCAAGTGTTATTGTGTATGGGCATTTGTAGATGTTCTTATTTGTTCCTTGTCTCGATACACACTTACTTGGATTTTTTCATATTTACCAGTCTTTCCTGTTCTTTTTGTGTATACTTACCCTTTTACTTTTACTTCTTGCTACCATTTCTGGCTCGAAACATATAGTCAGCATTCCCCTTTAGTTATGTGTTCCCTTTAAAACTTGTAGAAGCACAAGAAGAATTCAGTGGAAGTTGTTAACCCATTTCCCATTTGTCCGAGAATACTCGCTGCTGGCGCTTGTGGCTGCAGCCTTTACTCTGAGATAACTCGCAGATTGCAGTACTAACCTTACTCCCAAAGTTTGCCACAAAATATCTTGCTTTTAATATTATTTCCACATTGCTCTAGTATATCAGTAGTCTTTGGAAACAAATGACATCATTCTATTTATAGCATTCTGTTTTTAGTATTGGTATATCCATTTACAAAATATAGTAATTCTTGATTGCTAAAAATGTCAAACCTTAGGAAACATAGCATTCTTCTCTGTGATGTTAAATTTACACTGGCAGCGAGCTGCACTTTCTTTTTCTAAACAGGAGAAAAGTTAAATGCTTATTTAATTAGAATTATTGTCTGATTTTTCTTAAGATTGTTCCAGTTGATCCAATTGACTATGAATATGTGCTAGTTTTTCATAGTTGTCATATGTTTTTTGGAGTGTTTATGGCAATGTTTTAAAAAATTATTCTTTAAGAGCTTGGGACAAAAGACTTTATGTCACCCAAATATTTATGATATTCGTTTTAGATAACATGAATAAAATTATGATATTGTAAATTCTAGCTCTACCAAAAACATGTTTAAATTACATTTGGTAATGAGGTCATGGCTATCATTGGAAACTGCTTCACAGAAGAAGGTATAGTATATACTGTGGTCAGGCGGGGATAGGTGGGGCCACTGTAGACCTTTTCTTTATCTAACATTAGGTTTATATTTTATCTATCTTGAATGAGTTGAATTCTGTTAAAATATTTGTTGAATTAATTTTGTCTTTTGGCCCTAAAGATCAATACGTAAATAGATGTTTAAGTTTTTGCCTTGTTTTTTTCCTAGGGAACAACTCCAAGTTTCCTTTGGACAGTACACCAGTTCAAAATCGGGGTGGTGGAGATGGAGATTTTCAATTCAGACCATTTTTTGTGGGTTCTCCCACTGCACCAGAACCCAGCAATAACTTTTTTAGTTTTGCCTCCCCAAGTCGTGAATTAGAGCAGCAACAAGTCTCTAGCAGGGCCTTTAAAGTAAAAAGAATTTAGCTCAGTTCACAGAATGTTTCTGTTTATTTCTAGTGATTTCATTTAATGAATAATTTTTATTCTAGATGGGGGTTGCCAACCTCTTAGTGCTATTAAGTCTTTGAAGTATCTTCACATTTTCAGTTTTTAAGAAACTCAGTGGAAGTGAGGGATGGCTTAAGAGGCTGGTTTCTGTTGTTATTTCCATTATTTAAAACATGAGCATTTTATTAAACTCAAATTTCATTGTGAACTGTTGAGTTTTTACCACTAGTGAAAGGTTACAATGTTATTGGGTGTTTTGTAGATCACTGTTTGTTTCTGTCTGGGCTATTTCTGACTGAACTATGTGTTATGCATATATATTAAAGCACTATGTCATATATCTAAATGTTACTTTAGGTTTTGGTATTTATGCATATATGTATATGTGTATTCTTTTATATGGCTATTTTGCTGTATTTGCCGGTATATTTATATGAAGAATTTGGTCTCAGGAAATGGCGGGTGTGTCTGTAGTTTGTTATTTGGGTGTGTACATTTATTTCTATATGTATTTACCCTCATATTAATAACTTGTTTGGAGTGTTTGTGCTCATGTCAGTGAGTGAGAGTACAATTTGATTCACATCTGATCAGTTCCTTTTTTTTATTTAATAATAATTCACATTGAGAGTTATTTTGTAAAGTTGATTTTTACCATTTATTTTAAAATAAAATAAAATTACTCTTTCTTAACTGTTTTGCCAGCTGTTGCCTTGAGTTTACTTGAGGAATGTACTTCTACTGCAGAAAACTTAAAATATTTTATTGATCTTGAGAAATTATATTAATTAAAATACCTTTGAAGATTTATTTCTTGTTTTTCTTTATTAAATAGTGAGCATTTCTCACTACTATCAGAGAGAACTTATTTAAAGCATAGAGTAAAGAAAGAAATTTGAAGGACACTTTCAGTAACTTTATGTCCTATTAGAAGCAAGACTAGAAATCATACTGATTGGGGAGATAGAACATCTGGGTTCAAAATATGGCTTTTTTGGTTGTCCAAGTTTGAGTTTAAACGTTCTGGGCATTTGACAAGTTACATCAACCATTTATGATCAAAACACTTAACAAAATTGATATAGAAGGAAAATACTTTAATGTAATAAAGGCCATAAATGACAAGCCCTCAGCCATCATTTTACTTAATGGTGAAAACCTAAAAACCTTCACTGTAAGATCAGGGACAAGCTAAGGCTGTTCACTATTGTCATTGTTATTCAATATAACATTGGAGGTCCTAGCGAGTGCAGTCAGACAAGAGAAAGACATAAAAGGCATCCAAATAGGAAACGAAGAAGTCAAACTGTCACTATTTGCGGATGACATGATTCTCTATATAGAAAACCCTAAAGACTCCACAAGAACACTACTAGAAACAATAAGCAAATCAGTAAAATTTCTGGATAACAAAATCAGTGTTCAAAAATCTATACCATTCCTATACTCTAATAACGAAGTGTCTGAAAAAGAAGTGGAAAAAATGATTTTTTTTGCAATTGCAACAAAAAGAATAAAATACCTAGGAATAAATCTAACAAAACATGTGAAAGCCCTATATAATGAAAAATTTGAGACCCTATTAAAAGAAATCGAAGAAAATACAAAGAAATGGAAAGATAATTCTGTGTTCTTAGAAGAATCAACATAGTTAAAATGACCTTATCGCCTAAAGCATTATACAGATTTAATGCAATTTCCATCAAAATCCCATTGGCATTTTTAAAAGAGAACAAAAAATCATCAGATTTGTATGGAAGCACAAAAGACCCCAACTTGCCAAAGCCATTCTGAGAAAAAAGAACGAGGCTGGAGACATCACTCTGCCAACTTCAAATTATACTACAAAGTCACAGTCATCAAAACAGCATGGTATCGGCTGAAAAACAGACACACAGATCAGTGGAACAGTGGAACAGAATCGAGAGTCCAGAAGTAAACCCACATTAACATGGGCAAATAATTTTTGACAAAAAAGCCAAAAACATTCAGTGAAGAAAGGAAATCTTCAATAAATGGTGCTGGAAAAACTGGAAGGCCACCTGCAAAAGAAAGAAACTAGACTGTTGTCTATCTCTACACACCAAAATTAACTCAAAATGGATTATGAACCTGAATGTAAGACCTGAAACAATAAAATGCATGGAAGAAAATGTAGGAACTAAACTTAAGGACCTTAGACTTCAAGAGGAGTTTATGAATTTGACCTCAAAAGCAAGAGAAGTAAAAGCAAAAATAAATGAATGGGACTACATCAAGTTAGAAAGCTTCTGCTCAGCAAAAGAAACTCTCAACAAGATAGACAACCATCCAAATGGGAAACTATATTTGCAAGCAATGCCTCTGATAAGGGCCTAATATCCAAAATATACAAAGAACTCATACAACTCAATAACAACAACAAAATGATCCGATCAAAAAATGGGCAGAGGACCTGAACATGCACTTCTCCCTTAGAGGACATATAAATGATCACAAATATATGAAAAGATGCTCAATATCGCTAGCTATTAGGGAAATGTAAATCAAAACCACAATGAGATACCATCTCATACCTGTTAGAATGGCTATAATCAACAGAACAAGTAGTAACAAATATTGGAGAGGATATGGAAAAATAGGAACCCTCATACACTGCTTGTGGATCTGCAAATTGGTACAGCCACTATGGAAAACAGTATGGAGTTTATTCAAAAAACTAAGAACTGATTTACCATATGATCCAACAATCCCTCTACTTGGTATTTACTCCAAAGACTTGAAAACTCATACCTGAAAAGATATTTGCACACCGATGTTCATAGTAGCATTATTCACAGTGGCCACAACATGGAAACAACCAAAATATGTCCTATGATAGGTGATTGGCTAAAGAAGCTGTGGTGTATACACACACACACACACACACACACACACACACAATGGAATATTACTCAGCCTTAAGAAGAGATGAAATACTGCCATTTGCAACAACATGGATGGACCTTGAAATAATCATACTAAGTGAAATAAGCCAGACAGAAAAGGTTGAAAATCACATAATATCACATATATGTGATACAAACCTAAAAGCTGCAAATGAGCAGGACAAACAAACATAGACTCATGGACATGGATAATGGACTAGTGGTTAACAGAGGGAAGGGAGTGGGGGAGGGGGGAAATAAAAAAATAAAATGTGAAAGTTTATTTTATAAACAAAAAAATAAAACCTTTCTGGCCTTTGGTTTCTATATTTGTAAAATGAGGGATGAATAAATTACTCTCTAAATCTTTTGTAATTCTTAAATTTTATGATTTACTGGTTTAAGAAGAATTACAATGGACTTATCCTAAATGCCAATACCCATTGTTTTTTAGGTAATAAGGTCATACTGAAATAATTTGGGGATATTTCATATTTAGTCTTGTAGAAAGGCAGTGAATACCCTATAGGAGTATAGAATATACAGCCTCTTCAAAAATATTTAGTTATATTTTTAAATTTTATTAAAGTGTAGTTGGCACACAATATTATATAAGTTTCAGGTGTATAACAGTGATTCAACATATCTTACAATGTGCTCACTACACTGTTTAGTAATCATATTATCATGAAAAGTTATCACACTATTATTGACTATATTCCCCTTCACCTTTTAACCTGTCTTTTCATCTCCCTACCCAAAAGTTAAAATTGTGTTGGAGAAAGTTTGAAAACATTCCTCCCTATTTCATAGCTAATCACACAGATTTTATAGATTAAGTATACAGTTTTAAATTTTGTTGGATAATGCTTTGAGGAAATAATTTTATATACAGTCATGATTTCTACCTTAAACTTTGCTTTTTCAAGTTCACAAAATCAGTTTTAAGTACAAGCAAGCTATAATTAAAACTAAAAAGTAAAGAGAAACTTTGTTAAGGTTGTTAATTGATACTTTAAAAAACTTACTTATTATTGAAAAGTTTAATACAGTCACATGGTACAAATTCAAAAGGTACAGAAAAAGCATCCAGTGAAGTCTCCCTTTCTACCTTGTCCCCCGCCACCCACTTCTGCTTTCCGAAAGAAATTACTGTTGCCAGTGTCTTGTGTCTCTTTCAGACAGAGATAGTCTATGTGGAAACAATTTTTACTTAAAAATTATACTTACCTTTGGTACTTATTTTTGAATAGCTAATACATGTAGATGAAAAAAATTCAAACATGTACACAGTGAAAAGAATTTGGAGATGGAGATTTTTCAATTTATACCATTTTCTATGGGTTCTCCCACAGCACCTGAACCCAGCAATAATTTTTTTTAGGGCAATACATAAATATACAGAAATGTGTACACAGTACAAATAATTTTTACTTAAAAATTACACTTATATTTGAATAACTAATACACGTACATGATAAACCGTGCACGCAGTTAAAAAAAATTTTCTTTGACCGCTGACAATTCTCAGTTCCTTTGTTTCCCTCTCCAGAGACAGTTATTGTTTCTTACGTATCCTGGATATAGTCTAAAACTAAGCATAATAAGTATACTAATATAGTATTAGTGTATTAGTGATTGCTTTCATAATACAATCTCAAGTGTAGTAGATTTATTAGGATAATGTGTTCAAAATAAAATTCCTCATTTACAGAAAATCACTAAAGTTTGGAAAATATTCAGACAAGTTACCTGACCATGTACTATATATTTTCTTCAATTTTTAAACTTGTAACACAGGTATCCAGTGACTTAACCTGTCTTCTTTTTGGGGGGTAAAACTAAGTAGAAAGATGTGAAACAAAAATATAGGTGCAATTAAGCTGAGAACATTTACAGGATTTGGGAAAGAAGCAAGTTTATGAACTCAAAAGTGATTATGGAATATCTCCTTTGAGCTTTAAGCACTGGGTTAAATTGCTTTGGAGCGCTGCCCTTTGAAAACCAGCTCCTTTACCCAAATGCAGCTAAGCCTCCAGAGGCCTAGATGTCGCTGTGGTTCCAGGATGAGGGTGGTATGATTCTTTGTGGTTATGCAGTTGGGGCGAAGAAGCCGAGAGTGGCTGGGAAATGATGGCTGATGAAGAGGAGGAAGTCAAACAGATCTTGCAGAAATTGCAGGTGGGGCAGAGGGTTAAAACCTATATGTACTTTCGTACTGGAAAGAAGCAAGGAACCTAGATTATGCAGTACCTGCGAGTTCCTTGCAAATACACGACCCTGCATGTGTCGGTGGTGTTACTGTAACAACTCCGAAGGTGCAGCGGCAGCCAGCCAAGGAAAGGGAGTAGCCCACACGTGTGTTGGGACCCCCTGCTCTGACCTGACTGCTCTTAATTTCATCCTGCATGGAAGAGGATTTATTGCTCCTAACTTTATTCCAGCGCATTCTTCTGAAGTTTTTTTCTGGATTCACCCATAACAAATAGCATTCACACATGTACGGCTGATCTACGGGAGCTATTACTACGTTTCTTCAGTACTTTTCTGCCTTGAAATTAGTAACAGTCACAGTAATGCCTTGCACCGCCTGTATCCTGGTTACTTCCTTTAGCGCGTAACAGTTGTTATTTTGCACTCTGCTGCGCTCTCAGTTTGGGGTTAGATGTAGAGGGGTCCAGACTTCGCCCAGTCCACAGCTGACTGCGATTTTGACCAGGACTAGTCTTTTGTACTTGGTACGTGGGAGCTTACTAATTGCATGGCTCTTTATCTTTCTTTTAATGACCCAAGATTTTTCTTTTTCTTTTTTCTTAAAAAAAGTTATTATTGCTTTCAAGTATACAGTACATACAAGATTTTTCTTAAACCTTAGAAACTCAGTTCTTGTGTTCTAAGACAGCCTGGAATTTAAATGGTAGACCTGTGACAGGCTTGTAACTTGCTTAAAAGCTTCTAATGAAAAAGTTTAAATATTGGTGAGATTTTGATTTTTGAACAGATTAAAATAATAACATTTTTTAGAGTGTGAGCTTTGTCTCCCTTCTGGTTGACTTGAATTAGCTTAATTTTATTCCCAAATATAACTTGCTGAAATCAGATTCTTAACCCTGGCTCCATATTAGAAATATTGTTATTGTATATATGTTTTTATATCTATAGAAAAAATATGAAAAAGTATACTAAACAATGGCTATCCCTGAGGTGGTTAGGAATGATGAGGAATTTTTTACTTTGTAGTTTTTACATGTACCTATTTGAATTTTAACAACTTATATATATTGATTTTGCCATGAGAAAAAAGTTATTAAAATGTTCAGTCCAACAAAGCAAATCACAACAAAATCAAACAATGCCTTGCATGTTTGTTTAATAACTAAAAACAAACAAACAAACAGTAAGACTAAAATTCCTAATTTACAGCCATGCTGATTGCAGGGTGAAAAGAAATGGGTTGTAATTTTTTCTGAGAACTGCCTTTTCCTGTGCTCATTTTTGGGAAATGCACTGAGCATCTTGAGTATCTTGGGGTGAGTGGGGAAGGTGCAGGAATAGAATAGAGGAATGGAGTAGAGGAGAGGAAAAAGATAGTGATGTTGCTGTTCATGAGAATAGTGGTAAGCTTTGATTTCATCTTAAAGACATCTTAAGATAGAAGGAATGTATAAAAGGGTATTTCTCAAAGTGTATTTTACAGACTATTTTTATTATACTCATCTAGGGTACTTGTTAAAATGCAGAATTTTGAGTTTTGCTAAAACTTGTGAAATCAGAATCTCTGCAGGCTGGGTTTGGGAAATAAGACACACGAATAAAACTTGAAAAGCATTGCTGCAGAGGGCGCTAGTCCATTCCCTTTGTTCTTGGTTGGGTTTTAAGTTAAGTAGGGGTCCCCAGACTCTGGGCCATGGACCAGTACCAGTTTGTGGCCTGTTAGGAACCGGATCACACAGCAGTAGGTGAGCGACAGGCAAGTGAGTGAAGCTTTATCTGTATTTGCAGTGGCTCCTCAGCACTAGCATCACCACCTCAGCTCCACTCAGATCATCATGCATTAGATTCTCATAGGAATACTGGTCCCTGGTGCCAAAAAGGTTGGGGACTGCTGAAGTATAGGACATAAGTATTGGTTATAGACAGGGATGATTCATGAACTCATTCAGTCAATATACTTAATGAGAGCCTATGATGTTCCAAGCCCTATAGTAGTGCTCTGGTATATCTCTAACCAAAACAGATAAGCCCTCCCATCATGGAACTTACATTCCAGTGGTAGTGGCAGATAATAGACAGTTAATGAATAGGCTACATAATTTCAAATGATAAGTACTATGAAGAAAAATAAGTGTGGTTTAATAGTGGCCAGAGGAGGACGAGGTTACTTTAGTTTGCATAGTCAGGGAAAGCCTGTCTTGAGAAGTTGATATTTGAACTGAGATCTAAATGATGAAGAGAAATGAGCCATGCAAAGATCTAGGGAAAGAGTGTCCAGGCAGAGGGAACAGCATGTGTAAAGACCCCAAGGCAGGATTGAACGTGATGGATTTGAGGAACTGAATAAAAGCCAGTATGGCTTGAGTATTGTAGGAGGGAGAGTGGTAGGTAGTAAAGTTTGTGGCAGGATGAGTAATGGGAGGTCAGATTACATAATCTGGGCTATAGTAAAATTTTATTCTACCTATAGTGGGAAACTGTCTGAGGGTTTGTGATGTGATGTATGTTTTTGTAAGGTCACTTTCACTATAGTGAACAGATTGGGAGAGAGAAGTAAGATGACCCAGTAAGAAGTTCTTGTAATAATCCAGGCAAATAATAATGCTGATTTAGTGCAGTATAGTCATAGTGGGATGGAGACAGACAGATGGATTTAGGATGTGCTGTGGAGGTAGTTAAGACTTCATAGAAAAGTATTATATATTTTTACTGTTATTTGGTTTCAAGAAAGAATAGATAATGGAAAACCTTTGCTTGGTGGTGTCAAAGATAGAGGAAAGAGCATATTTACTTGGAAAGAATGTAAGGGAGCCAGAAATAATTTGACCAAAACAAAACAAAAGACTTCAAAATACAAGTATTTCACAAAACAAAATCCTACAAAATCCTGCAATTTAAGTTTGATAACTTAAATTGATCTTTCATTGGAATATGATGACTTTCACATGTTATCATATTCACAGAGGTCATATATTTTCAGATACCAGCATAGGAAAAATCAGGGATAAGATTGTTTTTGTTAGGAAGTCCAGTTTTGAGATAAATTTCAAAGTTTTGTACTTTGGGGACCAGTATCTGATAGGATTACATTATTAACTTTTGTTTTTTATCTCAAGTTGCAAAGTGGTGAGTGAAGTGCTTAGTTATATGAGAAGCCCTATTGGGGCTGGAAGACAGAGAACTATCATAGTACAGAGACTGGCATGGGACACTGGCTACTTTCCCTCATGATCTGTGGCATTTGATAGCCATGTCTGCTTGCCTCTTGTGTTATTCCTACGTGAGCTATAAAATCAGTATTTCTTACCAGTTGCAAATTTCTGTTCTGGTGTTCTCTCCGATTAATGGTACCATCCTTATATTTCCTAGGAACTGGTGGATCAACTATATTCATTTCGAGAGTGCTATTTTGAGACACATAGTGTTGAGGATGCCGGTAGGAAGCAACAGCATGTGCGAGAGGAGATGGAGAAGACCCTGCAACAGATGGAGGAAGTAGTGGGTATGAGTCTCAAAAAAGCATGGAACCCTCTGTCCTTCACTAAAATGTGATAGAGTTTTGCTCCCTTTCTGTAGATTCTTCAGTATCCTATTTGTGGCTGCTACAGCATGGTACAACAGAACATTTTTTCTAAGGGCCCCTGTGCAGGATGGCATCCTTTTAATCCTCTAAACTCATTTTCTTAAAGTTTGATTATAACAAATGCCATGGAATAAAAGATCATACTTGTTGCTTGAACTGTTGCAGTGATCTTATTAACCAACTTTTCTGCCTGTAATTTTTTACTTCCAAATCAAATTATATAATGACTGTGGCCATTATCTTTCTAAATTATTATTTTATGCATTTAATCTTATCCTTTTGTCTGCCTCTTTGCTCAAGTATCTTCAGATTCCTACTGTTGAGTGGTTGAAGTCTAAACCCCTTAATCAGGTATTCATGTTTCCATTTTCTGACTTTTTTCCCTGCCCTTATCTCTGACTATTTACAAGATAAATTTCGTTTCATTCAGGTTGGAACATGCATTCTCCCATAAACATATCACGTGTATTTCTGCCTCTGTCTTTGTCTACATCATTTTTCTACTTGGAGGGTCTTGTCCTTTTTCTTTTTCACTTTTTAAAGCTCATTCATTGGCTGTGTGCGTTTACTTCTTTTCATTGTGGTTTTAATTGTCCCTGTATATACTTTGTCCTCTTTACTAGATTGTAAGCCACTCAAAGGTAAGGCCAATGCTCTCTTTGTTATCTCATTATACAACATGGTTCTCTGCATATGGCAGATTTTCAATAAGTGGTTTGTTCATAAAGATTTTTTTCAAGTATTTAATTCCTAGAGCTGGCATAGAGTTATTCCTTGAGAAAAAGTGTCCTGATCTTAACTGTAAGACTGCCTGGGTTTTTCTACATGGCTTTATTTTTTTCTCCTTCCTCCCAGGTTCTGTCCAGGGCAAGGCACAAGTTCTGATGCTGACTGGGAAGGCACTGAATGTGACTCCTGAGTATAGCCCTAAGGCTGAGGAACTTCTGTCAAAGGCTGTCAAGCTGGAGCCCAAGCTAGTAGAAGCCTGGAACCAGCTGGGTGAGGTGTATTGGAAGAAAGGAGATATTGCAGCTGCCCATACCTGCTTCTCAGGAGCCCTCACCCATGTGAGCCACCCACTATCATCTAGAAAACACAGTTGAGAAGGATGAGATTCCTTTGGTTCTATGAATTTCCCTAGGATCTGAATACCAGAGTAGAACTACGTTGGAACAAGAACAGAATGAGAATGGAGAAAGGATGGGGGAACAGACCTGAAAGAGGAAAACAGGGACAGGGGCCTGAGAAAAGAAGATGATGGGATAAGGTTCAGTGGTAGATGAGAAGTGAAGAAAAGTTAGCAACCAAGTTGATTCTTGTAAATGTGGGTCTAAAATACAGATGGCAGTAAGAATTAAGATGACAAATTAAATTTAGAAGAAGATGGAGATAGAATAGATCTGGAAATGGGAACTAGAATCAGGAAGCTTAAATATATGTCTTCTCCATTTGCAGTGTAAGAACAAAGTCTCCCTTCAAAACCTGTCGATGGTGCTTCGCCAGCTGCGGACTGACTCTGGAGAGGAACATTCTCGCCACGTCATGGACAGTGTCCGGCAGGCTAAATTGGCTGTGCAGATGGATGTCCATGATGGCCGCTCTTGGTGTGAGTACTCCCAAGATCTCCAGTTTCTAGAGCAGTGGTTCTCAAACATGTTTGCATACCAGAACCATCTGGAACTCATCTGTTGAAGCCAGGGCACTTTTGCGTCTGAAGAAGCCCAAAAGATATTTTGCCACTATTCTAGGAACTCTTGAATCTTTTCATTCAGGGAGAGGATGCTTATGTTTCCATATAAGCAAGGGACGATTTATTGTAGTGTCTTTAATTTTCTTCAGGTCCATGTTTGCCTCTTTATCCCCATGGAGTGTGGAGTATATTAAATGTAGTGTCATCACTGGTTTGTGTCAAATGTGAGGCCTTTTAAATAGACTTTTGAGGGTGATCAAAATAGGTCAGATCTTGAACTTGGACTCTAATATCATCTACCACTGTTTCAGTATTTTTCTCCTTCCTTAGATAGGACAAGATGGCTAGAGTGGGTGTTTCCCTTCTTTAGGTCAGTTAGGCTCTCGTTAACTAGTTTCCCCTGAGGGCAGGCCTTATTAACTCTTGTTAAGAACAGAGGGCTCTAGCATATTTCAAAATGGCTTCTTTTACCCCTACCCTTGCTGAAAGTAGGAGAGGATTTTTTTCTCTGATATTTGATGTGGGAATCTGGTCAAGCTACTAGTGGTGAATTTCACAGTATTGTGGGGCCCCCCTTTTGACTGGGACCCCTGTAGTTTTTAACTCCCAAACTTATCCATGCTGAGCCTCTAATTATTCATCAATTACAGTTCAGTTTTTTGTATCCCAGCACTGCTTCCTGTGACAGCTTCTGAGTTTCTGCTCTCCTAAACCATTAATCCCTATATTTGCCTGTCTGTCTCTCCAATTTTGGGGGTAGTAATTTGCCCTGTGTTGTTCTTTCTCCATCCAATAAGAGTTGTAGCATTTTCAGTCTGTTCAGCTTTTACTTGTTAGGATGGAGTGGTGACTTCTAACCTCCTTACATGGGGAACTATAAGCCCTGTGTTTCTCTTTCAGATATTCTGGGGAATGCATACCTTTCTCTTTACTTCAATACTGGCCAGAACCCCAAGATCTCCCAGCAAGCCCTTAGTGCCTATGCCCAAGCAGTAAGTATTTATGGTCACCCAGGCCACATGAACAGATGCAGCAACAGAAACAAGAGTATCATTAAGTCTTCCTGTGCCTCTTTCGCAAGCATGATGTGCAGTGTTTGCTGGCATCCAATGTGTGTAGTTTTGCAAAGGCGTGTCTGCAGAGGTGACTTATTTCTTCTTATAACATGAGTATTACTAACCACTTGCAGTGTGGTACCTCAGTGCTAGATAATTTCCTTGAGCTATCTAGGTTTCTTATAAGGCATGTATAACCAAATCACAGAGCCCATCTCAATATATTCATTTTTTTAAAAATGGGTAAAAAGTTTTTATTAAAATATTGCTGATTAATATTTGTGTTCATATTTTAAGAAAAATGAAAACTCTAATACTTAAGTGTGAGTCAAGTGCTATCCTCAGAATAACCATTAGTATGGCTCTGGAATTTCCACAAGTAAAAATAGAAGACAGCATGTAACTCATTCACTTCTTAGGCATTGTTTCACCGGAGCTCATGCTTTGCTTAGGCTTTCAGGCCATTTTTATCCCAATAACCACTTGCATGGGAGTTTCCTTCAGGCTTTGAGGGCCTGGTTACTCATGATTGGAAGGTTCCCATTGGCCTTCTGAGCACTTTTTATTTAGGCCTTATATTCACCTTTCTTCATTTGCTTTCTGCACTTGACACAGAATTGCTTTTTAACGTGCCATCACTTCCTTTGCTTTGTGTGGCAGAATAAATACTACAGTTACCTTAGAGTCAAATTTGTAGTTAAGGGATTGTCTTTTTTTCAATCAGGAACTTTTAGGCAGAGGATTTATATTTTACTCTAATTTCTTAATTTTGTTAATGTTTATATTGTAAAGAATAATGTGGTATACTCCTTTAAAAGTTTATATTTGGCCTCTGCTAAATAGTTGCTTTTAACTCTTCTTCAACCACACTCGTATTTTTAAACATATGTGAACCAACCATTTAAACAATTTTAATTCATGTTGTCTGTGCTTTTGCAATGTGCCAGGCAATGAATTGAGTTTAAAAAATAAAATGAACATAGCCATGAATGTTGCCAGTAGTTTCTTCATTGCATATTGATCAGCACTGTCTTATGTTTCTGGCCATCTATACAAACTAGAGAATCAGAATTTGACTTTCAATGTGTGATTTAAGGGGACTTCAATATGGAAACATGATTCTACCTGTGCCTGCAGCTGTTCTCATAGGCAGAGGAAATGTATTACATTGGTATCATTTCTTTCCTCAGTTTCCCTCATTTACACCATCATCTCACTGTTACATTTTCTTTTTTGTCAGAATGCTTTCACATATTTTTTCATCTTTATACTAGTGCATGGATAAATTATAATCATGTTTTTACAGTTTCACGCACATACAGAAACTCTTCCATCCTTGAAGTTTCAGGACTGTGTAATATAGCACACAAACAAAGGCTATATAGCAGTGTGGGTATAGGTAATGTTTTGACAAGGAAGAAATTTGAATTTTTTCAGGGAGAGGTGGCCTAGGACACGTTGGGCATGGCCATCCTTAAGACTGAGGCGAGATCCAGTGATGATCTTTTTATCCCACTGCAGGAGAAGGTTGACAGGACAGCTTCCAGCAATCCTGACCTTCATCTGAACAGGGCAACGGTGAGACTTGTGGGGTGGTGGTCATCTGCAAGTCAAGTAAATAACATATCCAGATCTCAGCCTGTGAGGATAATTGAGTGTTTGTAGAGACAAGGTTGAGTAAAAGCTGTAAGAGAAAAGTCAAATTATTTCTGGGAAGAACTAGCTCAGTTTGACTTCAGTATCTGATGGAGTCACTGGAGAGCAAGGATAAGAGGTTGTGGAGGTGGGGAGGTATTTGAGGTTGGAGAAGACAGAAGACTTTTCTGAAATGTTCATTATGAATGTAAAAATAGAATGACCCAATATGTGCAACTTAACTGTTTTAGAGTTTGGAAATTAGGTTTTTTGAAATGACTCCATCTTTGGGGTTGCGATCACCCTGACTGGGAGGAAGGATGTTAAGGTGTTACCATCTCTTCAGGATGTGTATTGTAGGAGAATAACGGGGTAGGAAAACATTTCTCTAGAGTCCTAGTCCATGGCATAGTTTGTATTAAATATGTATATAATTGGGAAGTATTTGGCTACTTTTTGTGCAGTTACATAAATATGAAGAAAATTATGGAGAGGCTCTGGAGGGCTTCTCTCGGGCCGCAGCACTGGACCCTGCCTGGCAAGAGCCCCAGCAGCGAGAGCAACAACTCCTGGAATTCCTGAACAAATTGACCAGTCTCCTTGAGAACAAGGTAAAGACGTCTAAATGCTGAATCGTACTTTTTTATTCTGCTGCAGGTGAATAAGTCAGAACAGAATAAACCTTGATAGTGCTGACCCTATAGAAATGGGTAGACGGGAGGGAAGGACAAGACTCTTGAGAGTAACTAGTTCTCAGCTTGGTGTCTGTTTCCCTTTCATGTGCAGGGAAAGATGAAGACCAAAAAGTTGCAAAGCATGCTGGGAAGCTTGCGCCCAGCCCATCTCGGCCCTTGTGGTGACGGGCACTATCAGTCAGCCTGTGGGCAGAAGGTGACCCTGGAGCTCAAGCCCCTGAGTGTGCTGCAGCCTGGTGTGAACAGTGGTGCTGTGGTCCTGGGGAAGGTGGTGTTCAGCCTTACCACAGAGGAGAAGGTCCCCTTGTGAGTTTCCCTTTGTCTTTCTTCTTTTTCACCCTTTGGAACTAGTGCTGCCACATCTGGCCTTTCTCTGGCAGTAGAGGCATTGTTAGTGGTCACAGATGAGTGAGTTTTACTTCCCTTTTGTGACTCACGAGCTGGTAGTGTGTCTGCAATGTCTAATGATGTAGATTGTATTACCACCTATTTCCCCTCTATTTCAACAAATATTTATTGAGTGTCTGCTGTATATGTTATAGGGAGTAAAAAGAAAAAAAGAAACATAAAGGACTCAAGTGAAGCTTGCTTATAGTTTAGCAGAGGAAATGAGTTAAGAATTTTCATTTAGAAAATTTTAACTCTTGAAAAATTAGAGTTTAATCAGTGCCATCACTCCTGGGTCCCCTACTCACTTCCAGGAAGTTTTCTTGCATTCCTCTCAGTCAGTCCCTATTCTTGTTCTTTAATTGAGGGTTAGCTTTTATTTTTTAACCCAGCTAATTTTCCATTCTTTAAGATTCAGTTTCAGAGACTCCAAGGAAACCTTCCCTGCTTTTTGACTTAAACATTCCTCTTCTGGGTTCCCAGACCAACCTTTGGCTTTACTGAATTTAGCACAAGGGTAAAGTTATTCTGGCACCTATCACAGTTGTACTCTAAGTAATAGTTTAACTGTCTGACTCCTGCTAAACTGTAAGCTCATTCATTGCTGATTTGGTGTCTTACTGCTCAGCACAATGCTTGACATATAATGGGGATTTGGTGAAAGTTTGTAGAATTACATTAATGTCATGGAGAGTTTGATGAAGGTCGTGATGGTTAAATTGATAGACCGGGAATAATGTTTCATTTGTAACATTTTGAGCTAGTTCATTATTAATATTTGTTGAATGGTCTCAGTGTGCATGTGTCCTAAGTTCTTGGCAAAGTGACAGATTTATGAGTCTTATGCATGTTCTCTAAAGATACTATATATCTAAGACAAATGAGGTCTCAAATGTCTGTGTTGGATGATGGTATTTGTCATAGGTTTTCTAATACGCACCTAAGAAAGCCCTTGCTTATTTTACTGGTATTTTAAAACCACTGTTTCTGTTCTTCTTCCCTGACTACTTCCTCTTAACCCATCATAACCCGGCAGCACCTTTGGCCTGGTAGATTCAGATGGACCTTGCTATGCGGTGATGGTGTACAATATGGTACAGAGTTGGGGAGTGCTCATTGGGGACTCTGTAGCCATCCCTGAGCCCAACCTTCGGCTTCACCAAATTCAGCACAAGGGAAAGGTGAGTCATAGCTACGATTCTTTCTCAACTTATGGGCTCTGAAAGGGGGACCAAGTTTATCTCTTAAAAAATATATACAGCAATGCATGTATATATGTGTGTGTGTATATGATATCAAATGTACACACATATGTAATTTTTACTAAAAAGGGAAACTGCTGGTAAACCAAAAAAATGAAAAAAATGTACTGAATAGACAAAGACAAATACTATATGATATCACTTATATATGGAATCTAAAAAGCTGAACTTGTAGAAAAAGATAGAAGAATGGTGATCACCGCCTGGTGGGGGAGTTTGAGAGATGTCATTTAAGGGTACAAACTTGCAACCAGTAGTAGATAGATAAGTCCTGGAGATCTAATGCACAGCACAAGGGTTATAGTAAAAAATATGGTGTATACTTCAAAGTTGCTAAGAGACTAGATCTTACTTGTTCCTGCCTCAAAATAGAAATAATAATTATGTGATGTGGTAGAGGTGTTAGCTAACACCAGGGTGATAATCATGTTATAGTATAGAAATATGTCAAATCAACATGCTGTACACGTTAAACTTACACAATGTTATATGTCAATTATCTCAATGAAAGTAAATTATAAAAATGGATTGAAGTATTGTCACTCAGACATTGTTACTCTTTAGTTTGACATGTATACTTCCAGTCTTTTTCCTTTTCATAAATATACATATACACATTCATATGTATTTTTAATCATAAGCAAATGTTTATGAGCATTTCCTGTGCTTTTTCATATTCTGCAGTCGTTCTGAATTTACACATAGATATGGTGATAATTAAAATTTACTGAACATTAACTGACTTCTAGGTGCTGTGCTAAGAGCTCTACTGCCTGCACTGGTTCATTTTATCTTCATAAAAACTCTCTGAGAGTAGGTATTTAACTTTCTTTTTTCTCTTTAGTTCAGAAGTCAGCAAACTATAGCCTATTGACCACATTTGTGTCAGTGTGTTTTTGTATGGCCTGTTAGTTAAGAATGGTTTCTCTATTTTTAAATGAAAAAAATTGAAAGAAGGATAATAGTTTGTGATAATATGAAAATGATAGAAAACTCAAATTTCAGCATTTAGAATCAAAGTTTTGAGAAAATGTCATACACATTTGTTTACTATTGGCTGCTTTTGCACTACAGTGTCAGTCGAAATGTTCTGTGACAGAGATGATCTGACCCACAAAGCCTAAAATATTTATTTGGCCCTTTACAGAAAAACTTTGCTAGGTCCAGATCTAGATCATTTCCAGTTTTTTCCTGTTAAAAAAAGCACTGTAGTAAATATTTTTATATCTGCCCATATCCATGATTACTTCTTTAAATAAATTTCTGATGGAGAGTAATGGCTCCAGAGGGTATACAGAATTCTAACAATTTTGCTACATATTGCCAAATTCTTTTTTGGAAGGTTGTATGGGTTATTACCAAGGTAGATAACCAAGAGTAGATATGAGTAAAGTGATCTGATTTCTTTTCTTTTTAGGAGAACATCTAAACCACACATTCTGTTTCTTTCTCTTAGAATAAAAGGAGAAGTAACTTTATATCTTGCAGGTTAACTTAGAGCCCTACAAACACTTGGACTAAGCATTTCCCAGAATTTCCACCAGTTCTGTTTGGCTGCTATGTGTACCTAGTTATAATTGTCAGCAAACACTGTGGGAAGGGAAGATTCTGTGAAAGCACCTTTTTGCTAGGCAGTGCCAGGAACCTGTCTTTTTTGAATCAGAGAATTGTCTCATTCTTGTAGTGACACTGCTGGCACTCTATGTGCCCCAGATTTTTCTTTGAAGATTGACAGTTTTGGGGAAATCACATCCTCTTTGTTAGCTCAGCTCTGTTATACGTGAGATGGAGGTAAGTGGTGTGTATACTGAGAAGGGAGAGAGGAGGAGAAAGTCACAGGTGGTATGTCCCCCTGCTGGAGTTTGTTCCATCTTAGGATCTGTAATGAACCTCTGTTTGTTTGTCTTTTCTAGGACTATTCCTTTTCCAGTGTTCGTGTGGAGACACCCCTCCTCCTGGTGGTGAATGGGAAGCCTCAGGGCTCCAGCAGTCAGGCTGCTGCTACAGTGGCATCTCGGCCACAGTGTGAATGACCTTACTTAACCTGCATGCTAAAGAGAGGGTGGAGGCGAGGAGATAAGCTCAAGGGGCATCCATCAGCTGGACCAGCCAAATCCAATGACTGAGTCGAAATGGGGGGATGTTTTAGGTGACAATTTTTCCTTCCTTCACCCTGTGAGATGCTTTGTATATTTTTTTTCCTGTTACCAGGTTCTAGGTACCACTGGGGCCACACAGTCCCTTGGTTTATTTCTTCTGCCTCTTTCATTGCTCTTCTGTGTCTTAGACAAAGAGCATAGAATGAATTGGTAGCAGTGTTGGGATGCTGCCATGGAACGGAGTTCCCAAGGTTTCTGTTCTTGCCTCCTTCCTGAGCCTCATGTGTATATATCATTTCAGTATTTATTGCTAAGGGAGGGGGCTTAATCTTTTAATGGCTTGGTTTTTGAGCAATTTTTATTTTACTTTTATTTTTAAAATTGAGGTTTAACCCCTTCTTTGGGGCTGGAACAGAATTAAATTGTTTGGAAAAAAAAGGACTACTGTATGGTTTGGCCTCCTTCATTCTCTCCTGGCTTAGGTTCTTGGTTTTTAGGATCATTTCAGTCCATTAGGGTAATACCCTCCCAACTCTTTCCCCCACTTTATACACAATAGTTTATTTCTCTCCCAGTTAAAAGAGTTCTGGCGATGGGCAACTCAGGTCAGGAATGGCAATGTACAAAGTTGCTGGGAACTGGCTGCCTTCCATTTCCTCATTTCCTTCCATTTCCTCATTCTGTCATCCCTAGGGGTGGACATACAGTAAAACTATTCTAATGGCGTTACTAGACTGAAAGACCTGAGAGAGCTAAATATTTGGTTTCTTTAGATACTAGTATCACGTGTTATAATAGTTCGCTTAATACTGTTGTTGAAAAATGGCAAAATGTGAGAGAGGATTTTAATAAGCAACTGAATGATTATAACCAGAGAGTACATGATTGTATATACATATACTTCTAGTGATATGGCTCAGGTCTTTGTCCTTGGTCCAGTCCTGTTCCACTCTTGATCAGTGACTTGAATGTCACTGACTACTCATTCAATTTATAAAGAATGTCAAATAGAGTGGACTCCTTAGAGAATGGATGATAGAATAAATGTGTGTCTAAAGAGGCTATAAAGGCTGAATCTAAGATAAAATTTGAAGTCCATTCTTTTTGTTCTAAAAAGGCCAACTTTATGAGGTGTATATTCAACGTTACCTATGAAAAAGTAGGAGTTTTAGTAAATAAGATAAAGTTAGTATGAGTAACCAGTATGATACAGTTGAAAAAACACTCTAGATTATAACAATGAATTTATAGGCAGGGATTTTTTAAGACAGTGTCTGTCAGATTGCAGGTGGAGCCTTGTATTCAGTTCCAGTTGTTGATTTTGAGGCCTGCAGTCTCGGGAGGTTGATCAGGAACTTGAAGGGAGTGTAACATATCTTGAGAAGTGGTTGAAAGCAACTGGTATGTGTGTGTGTGTGTGGGGGTGGTATGTGATATAGGTCATTAGAGTCAGTAGAGAGATGAGATCCAATAATTGTTCTCTTTTTGCTCAAGTCCTGAGATGATTTGACATTTTTGTTGGGCCAGACAGTAGAAAAATGGCTAGTAGCGGGTAGAGAGAAGAACTTAAAAGATTTTGTGATGAAATATATGTACAAATGAGTATGCAAAATATGTATGTACAGTTTAAAGAGTAATTAGAATACCTGTGAAAATGTCCCCCTGGCTTGAAACTGGAACACTACATCTTAAAAGATATTGTGTGCCTCTGCATGATCTTATCTCATTTGTTTCCACAGCTGTATAATATCATTGTATGATTATGCCACAGTTTATTCATCCTACCATGAAGGAGGATATATATATATATATATATATATATATATATATATATTTCCTATCAAGGTAATGCTTTATTAATGTTCTGTACATGTCCTGGAGTGTAAGTGCAAGAATTCCTTTTATAGCAGTGGTTCTCAAAGAGTGGCAGGAGCACCACCTAGAACTTCTTAGAAACGCAAATTTCCATGCCCCAGTCCCTGAATTAGACTCTGGCGAAGAGTCCAGCCATCTGTGTTTTACAGATCGTCCCAGTGATTCTGATGCACGCTAATGTGTGAGAACCATTGTTTCAGAGTATGGGCATGGGTATGGAATTTATGGGTTCTAGAGTATACCCATGCTTAACATTTTGAGAAATACCGAACATTTCTGAAGCGGTCGTACCAATTTATATCTCTACTATCAGTGGATGAGTCTTTTCAATGCTCCTCATCTTCTTCTATGTTTAGTGTTGTTACTTTTTTAGGGGTTAGAGCGATACCACCCTGTGGCCTTAATTTACATTTCTTTCACTAATTAATGGGCTTGAGCACCTTTTCATGTATTTACAAGCCACTAATATTTTCTCCTGGTAGAAGACTGTTTGTGTCTTTCCCACTTCTGTGTTGGATTTCAAATTGATTTCTGGACTTATTTATGTATCCCTGAACTAGTCTTTAGTCATTTTATGTGCTGCAAACACCTAATAGTTTTTAGTTTGTCTTATTACTCTGTTAGATCTTTTGTTGATCAGAGTTCTTAATTTCAGTGTTATCAAATTTCTTAATCTTTTATGGTTATTGCTACTTATGTCTTAAGAAGTCCTTCTCCATCCTGAAGTATAAAAGACTTTTCCTCTCTATTGTTTTATGAAGTTTTATCATTTTGTTCTTTTCTTTTGTTATGACTTTTATTTATGTTGTCATACAGATACATATTTTCATAATGAATAATTAACTGGCCCAGCACCTTTTATGAAAGAATCCATTCTTAAATTGTCGGGCCCAATCTCTTTTAAACTAACTTTCCGCACATAGGTAGGGCTGTGTATGGAACAGAGCCCTCTATTCTCGTTTATTCTAGTCTGTTCATTGCTCTGCCATCATCACATTGTCTCATAGTTTTATCAAAAGTCAGTATCTGCTCAGACAAGTTCTTTTGTGTTGTTCTTAACAGGTGGCCCATTTACAGGTAGCAAGTATCCTTGTCTTATTCTTGTATTTAATGGAAATATTTTTAATATTTCAATATCAAATAAGATTGTTGTATCCTCTTACATTCAAGCATGATTTGAATTTTTTCATGAAATGGATTTAAATTTTATCTAATGCTTTTTCTGTATTATTAGTAGTATCAAATGATTTTTCTTCTTTACTTTAATTGTGTGGTGAATTAGAGTACTCAACTTTTAATTAACAAACCAAACTAGCATGATTGGTACAAAACTTACTTGATCAGATTATTTTTTATGTACATTGCTGGATTCACTTGTGTAGTGCTTAGGATTTTATTTCTGTGGGTCACAATTGATATTTGTTTACAAGTCTATACTTTTTATTTCTTAATCTTTTCCAGTTTGGTTTTGGCATCGAAATTATGCTAGCCTCATACAATGAGTAAAGAGTGTTCCTTTTGTGTTTATATAGTATCGCTTCATCTTTTTTTTTTGGTAGTATATGCCTATAGAGACATCAGTACCTGGCATTTTCTTTATGAAAAGGTTAACTACTGATTTAAATTCTTTAATGATTATTGGATTAAATTATTTCAACTTTCTCTTGATTCAGTTTTTATATTTTGTATTAAATAATTAATTTATTTCATTTAAGTTTTCAATTATTTGTAATATGTTACTTATTTATTCTCTGTATTTTGTTCCCTTTTATGTAATTTTGTTTTCTTTTTCTCTGTTGATAATTGTTTATTTGTACATTATCTCTTCTTTCATCAGTTTGTCTCATAAGTTTTCAGAGAACTTGACTTTGTTTAAAACTCTTAACTTTTGTATGTATTTTTTTCATTTCAGAATTTTAAATTTTTATATCCTTTTTTCCTCTTTCCAACTGTTATAAGGCGTGCCCATTCATGAGCTGGCATATAGTTTTTATATCTGATAGGCAACATGATACTTCATTGTTTTAAATTTGCATTCTTTTATTTGTGATGTTGAGCATCTTTTAATAAAATACTTGTTAGTTACTTATGAATTTGATGTGAAATGTAAAAGAGGGCATTTCAGTCTGAGGAAACTGATTTAAAGGAAAAAAATTAGGGAGATATGTTTAGGGAATAATATAGCACTGTACATTTTATATTATGTAGCACATGTTTTATTATATTCTGATTACTCGATCATTCTGATTATTCTGATTACTTGTTTGGAACTCTTTAAGGGCAGACACTAATTCATACTTATTTGAGTTCTAGACATCATATACATCTGTGAGTGTTAGACATTGCTTGATCATATAACAAATGGCTGACTATATAGATTATGGGTTATGAAAATAGGATATATTAGACCAATATAGAGGGCGCTGATACCGTGTATGCAGAATAATAATGATTTGAAACTTTATTCTATTGACTTGAAGAGAGTATAGAACAGGGCTCTTGTTCTGGTAATTGCTCCTGTTGTAGGTCAATGTGGTCTCCCTCTTTTCAGAGAAACAGTGGAAATTGTGCTATTCTTTATCAGAATAGGAAGTGTGGAGGTCAGAATCAGGATGAAATATATCAGTCATGGTTCAATCAGGGGAAGAGAATCTTTATGACTTACGGGATAAGGGATTTATTATACAAATTGAATACACACTTGCCAGAGGAGCTGGAGAAGTGAAGGTCTGGAAGGGAGTTAGGAATCACCAGCCAGTCAATCTGAGATGGCAAGCATATACAACCACTGCAGTGGGACTGCTGAGGGAGGGCTTATGTGGAGGCTGTGGTAGGCTATACCCGTGTGTGAACACAGCTTCCATGAGTTTGCTGCCAAATGTCTGTGGTAGGCCTGGAACCAGTGCTGGCCAGCCAGATCAGCAATAAAGAAGAGTGGGACAGAGTGGTGGAGAGTGAGGACAAGCTGGAACTCTTGGCACCTCTTTGTCACTACCTCAATGACTTTGAGATTAATGGCTACTGATTAATTTCCACTTTTCAGGTCTTATGACAGTTCCTTTTTTCGGCCAACTCTAAACCAGACTGTGTAGGGAAGAAGATTCTTGGAAATGGATTTCCAGCCTAGCTGGGTGACATAGCACATACCTGACACATAGACCTCCTAGGATACTCCAAGATTAGAGTGGAAGTTGAGGGTTATAACAAGGGGAGGAAAAAAGTGACTAGTGGAAGAAGTGAAGGGAGGAATGTTCACGGTGTAGAACCAGAGAGGGTAACCATGAACGTGGTGAACCCAGGTAAATGCCAAAGCACAGCCCGTTTCTAATCAGGACCTGCACATAGCCCTAATGAGGAAGACAGAATCCTATTGAGTCCTCCTTTTCATAGGGACACTTCCTCACCCCTCCTTCAGTGAGGGTGGTTTTAGGAATTCTACCCATGGCCTGTTGCTTTTCTTCCTCAAAATATTTTCCTTAGATCATTTCACTTATACCATGTATTCAATTGCCAAACTAAATACCAGTTCTTTAAATTTATATTTCCATATCTGTTTCCTTAGCACTAGTGGTAATTTCACACCAGTCTACTAGGCTGTATGTGCCATAGACATTTAAAATTCAATACGTCTAAAACAGAACTTTCTCTCTAGCAATACCTCTGTTGTCTCCATATTAGCTGCTGACAACACCATATATTTAGTTATCCATGCTAGGTACCTGGGAAGTTACCTCTTCTTCATTTTCAATGTCTAGCCTGTCATTTGATATGTTGATCACATCTCCTAAATATCTCTACATTTTAATTTTTTCCATTTATACAGTCTTAGTTTAGTAGTTTAACATATCTTGCCTCACTCTTGCTATGTTTTATCTAGAGCTGAAATTTTCCTTTCTCTCTATTTTTCACTTGTTGTAATGATGATTATAATATTTGTATCGTCCAAGTTTATAAGCTAGTTAAGTAGCAGAGTCAAGATGTGAAATCATACTTGTTTTTCAGCTTTAAAGGTTGTGGGCAAGTTTTTAACCTCTTTCCTTGTAAAAATTAAATGAGCTAACACATAGCCTACATGTGAATTAGAACAAGCAGAGAGAAGCAGAACAACAGTCAGTTATTGCTGGAATTCCAGCTGTATTAGAGCTGAAATTTGAACCCTGCCATCCCAACTCTAAGCCTGTACTCTTACCCTTTATGCTAATATGCTCTGCTGTTTCAGAAGAGGGAAATGCTGCCAACAGTTTCATCTTTCTGAAACACAAATCTGAACATATTGTTTCCTTGTTTAAAAACTCTTAGCAATTCGATAATTCCTTTCATCCCTCACATGAGCCACAACCTTTATCTGTTGGTCTGCTTATCTATATTACCTTATTTCTGTCCTCTTGTAAGACTAGTGCACTGAAACCTCAACATACTTTTTATATGTAAAATTTCTATGATCTTTTTTACCTCAGTTGTTTTGCACAGGCTCTTTCTTCTGCTGGAATGTGTTTCCTCCCTCCTGGAGAGCTCCTAATTGTCCTTTGAGATTCAGCTCAAATGTTACCTCTTGGAAAAACTTCTGAGCATACTCGAGGTAGATTTTGATGTGTCTGTCTCTCAGAGTACCTATGACATTGTGTTTTAACTATCTGCCAGTTTCCTGTAGGCTATGAGTTTTTTGGGGTACTCATCTTTGCAGTTTCAGATCCTAGTTCAGTACCTGATATACATGCACAATAAATTTACGTGACACTAATGAATGAACTTTAAAGGATAGTCATGCTGTTTCATGGTAGTCCTGGTTTAGTCTATAGTAATGATAGGCCCTAGTGTCAGGATTCTGTTAGCACTTTCTCATTTATCAATCTACCTATATCTATGATTTGTAGAGTCACCGAGCATTGGTGTAGAAAGTGACCCGAGAGACAATTTTTTTCAATACTCTATCAATTTAATTTTATATATTTTATCTCTAGATGTGTGTAGCTGCATTTCCCATTGTGTCATATATGCCCTGACCTTTCTTCTTGGGGGAGCCTTACTTTCTGTATCAGGCCAAGAAATCACTGTCATTATCCAGGAAGGAAGTTCTTTCCTCTCTGTTTGTTGAGTATTGTGGAACCACAGTCCTTCCTCATGGCAGATTTTGTGGCTTTTTTCCCCTAATCCTTATCCTTTATTCTGAACTGCTAGCTTACTTTTTGTCTTTTATTAAAATGTCTGGACAAAAATGCTGTTTCTTGCAAATGAAACTTTTTGTTAAGATAAATATATAAAAATCAGAATATATATAAATCAAAATCCCATTTTCAACATCTTTTATCACGTGGTTGATTTTCAGCACATTCTCAGCTCCTGGCAGATCTGCATAGAGCAAGCATCATGGGAAAGTTCTCAGAGAAAGTTGTATGTGAATGTGTCTATATGGATGGAGGGCGATGAAATGGGGAATAAGTGGGAAGATACAGGAGAAACAAAAATGCTCTGGCTTCTTACCAGCATAGGAGCCTGCCTCATACAGTAGGAAGGAGAATTGGACTTTGGTTTTCTGTTCCCTAAATATAACTTTTTTTCCAATTAAATATACATTAATGTAAAATTAAAAAGTTACCAAAAAAGTAACAGAAAAGAAAGTTTCATTTCCACTCTTGATCTCTAAATTCCTTGCTGTAGTAGCCACTCCATTTTCTTACACTTTCTTCTGTATATATGCTGCATATATATATAAACATAGTGGCATGTCACTTAAAAATGTACAAATAACACAGCCCATGTGATGTTAGGCAAATTTCTTGAACTTCAGTTACAACATCTTTTTTTTTTTTTTACTTAAAAATTATTGGAGTGGTGTTGATGAATAAAATTAAGTTTCAAGATTTTTGCAACAGCCAATGAAATAGTGTTTGTGAACATGCTTTGAAAGTCAACAGGTTCTTTACAGTAGAGGATGGATGTGTGGACAGTCCTGGAAGTAGAACTGTTGTTCACCAAGGATGATGAGTCACATGTGATCTGATTTGACAGTAGCCATACTGAATCAGTAGCAAGGCTGTTGTGTCAGTAGCCTAACTCTACTGGGTGTGTTTCCCAGCCTGCAGGTCCTGTCCCTCTCATGGAATATTCCTGGGGTTTTCTACATGGCTAATCAAGTGATAACTACTTGTACCTTAATTGTCAGGGTAATAATAAGTGGAACCTTGCCAGAGTGTGGGGCACATTTCCCTCTCTCCCTCAGCCTTCCCCTTTGCTCTCTCTTCATGTTCAGGGAGTAGGTATTGGAACTTAGCTGATGCAACAGTTTAAATCACTGTCCCTTGGTGCTGTGGGATCTGTTCAACTTCGGGCGTTGCTGGAACATTTCTCATTCCCTCACGCTGACTTCTTTTTGTAATTGGCTCTCAGGGGCCTCTAAGACTTGTTTTAATCAACCAAGGCAGAGCTACTGCAGAGAGTCTCAACCTGGCACCTGGGGACCCATTTTCTTTTGCTATGATTCTGCTTCTTCAAGTTTCTTTACTAGTCTTTTAAAACAACTTTGTTTTTGGATTAGGCCTGGGGGATAGAGATCCTTTGGGCATTGCTTTCACAGAGGCAGCTCAAGGGGTGCCAACTTCTTCTAGACTCCGCCAACTATTGTTTGGCCTGAAGCATTTTGTACCTGGCAGCAGAGAGAGAAGGAGAAAAAGCTATCAACCAGATGTGTCCAAATGGGCTTAGTGAAAGATGGGGGAAACGAGTAGATGAAAAAACTTATCATTTGAAGAATGTGAGCCTTGTTTTGTTGGTCTCTAGACTACTTCTCTATTAGCACAAAGCCTTGTGGAAACTTACTTTGTCTGCTTTTGTTTGTCACTGCCAACAGAAAGTATACACTATGAACTTACATTGACACATCATCACCCAAAGCCCATAGTTTACATTAGGTTTCACGCATTTCTTTTATTAAGAGATCTCAGAGGGTCTATTTATCAGGTAGATTTCACTCTTGATGTTGTACGTTCTGTAGGTTTTGACAAATATATCATGAGTTGTATCCACCATAATAATATCATAAGAATATTTTCACATCCCTATAAATCCTCTGTGCTCCACACAGTCATTCTTCTTTTCTCCCCTTGGCCCAAGTACCTCTGATCTTTTTCCTTTCTCCATAGATTTCCCTTTTCCACAATGATCTGTAGTTGGAATCATAGAGTACGTAGTCTTTTCAAGTTGGCTTCTTGGGTTGTAGTTTTAAATAACATTTAAAAATAATTTTTAGCGTGACTCTAAAGCTATGATAGAGAGTAAATATATCTCATAGCATAAAAAAGCACAGCACATTTGTACAACTTCTTTTGTAGAAATGGATACTGCTAGAGGATATTGTCCTGGTACCAGCTCACCCTTGGAGAAGCAGTGCAGTAGGCTTCACTTGGAGTGCCTTGTTCCCTATATTCTTTGGCCAGGCCACGTTCAGTGTACATGGTGGAAAACACCTGTTCAAATATTGAATTGTGACCTTTTTACTGAACGATAGGTAGTTATTAGCCTGCAGATGAACTCGCTTAGTGAGCTATGGCTTAGATCAAACCAAGAAAGACACAGAAATCTTTGTACTGTGTCATCAGTGTTCATTGAGAACTGCATTCTAGATAAAGTAACCTTATGTATATATTTTTTATTACTATAAAAAATCTAAATGGTTTATTAATATTATAAAATTCTCCCAAGAGATTGGATCTCTTTTAGGTAGAAAAGATGTCTTTCTAAAATGTGTCCGTAACTCTAGCATAATGTCTAGCTATAATACACACTCAACAAATGTTGAATGAATAAACATTCTGTTCTTGATTACAAATGTCAGAACACATGTTATTCTATTCTTGGTTACCTTAGATTTAGAAAATCAGGTTTTCACATTTTAAAAATATATTTTACATGTTTATATTGATAGAGAAGGTAAACAAATGGCTACATGCATGGTCCTGTTTATCTTTCCTCAGAGCAGGACGGCTATGGAAGAGATTGTATCAGAATCCTGTCAGATGAACGCAAAAGTAGATTCCAGGTGCCGGGATTTTAGGGCATGGCCCACTAGATGAGAGAGTGCATGCTTTACCAGTGTGATCAGGGATAATGCTTCTCTGGTAATAAGGAATCCCATGAATATGTCAGCCTCCCAGTCTCTTTGCCCCATCTTTGTGCTCCTTTCCTGGCCCAGACTTTTCCTCTTTGCCTTGGTTGAACAACTGGTAGGGAGAACTGTTCCCTTTATAAAATTTACTTGCCTGTTGCTGTAGGGCAATTCATAAGTTAGAAGCAAGGAGGAGACCTCTTTCACTTCCTCACTGGTTCCTCCTAGTCTCAGTTCCTGAATAAATTTATAAATGTTAGACCGAGTATTGGATATAGCAGTATAAGAGTTTTAGGTTGAATAAAGTAATATAACTATAACTGGTGAGTGATAAACCTGGGCTTAAAGCTAGGTCTTCTGTATCAAGAATAGTGCTTTTGTCACTATGCACCATGCTGTTTCGTGGTGTTTTGTGTCAAAGTGAGAAAGTGAAAGAAATTATGTGTTTTTATTTAAACCCATGAAAAGACAATGCAGGAAGGAGTAAAATTCTAATAGTTAAGATTAATATGTATAGCACCTAATTCTCCTTAGGTGTTTAGATTTAATTTTTAAATTTAAAAATTTTAAAGTTTTTTTGTATATTTAATGTTTATACTTGTCTGTTTTATAGAAAAATGTAAAAATGAAAATGAAACCGTATTGATGCAGCCTTTAAATAAACCACCTCTGTTGGATGTCCTGTTGCTCATATACAAGGACATAACCAGTGCGACGGTTTATCTTGATGTTAATTATCTTCCAAGCCTCTAGGAAGAAATAAGCGGCCTAAGTCAAACCTCCAACTGCTAGAGAATGTTATTCTAAAAAACGTGAGGAAAAATCTTATTAAACTGAGAAGGGGCATTGAGTTGGTGTTTGTGGTATGTACTCTTGTGAAGGCTTCTTGGTGACAGTATGTTTGGAGAGCTGAGAGGAGAAAAGAATCAGCATAATTTTGACAAGTTGTATAGATGTAGAATCAATCTCCCAAGAATTCATAAAGTTTTAAAGCAAGAGAGATTTTTATGTTCAAGAACAATTCTGGGAGGAAGAACTGCATTAGAATAATGTCATTTCCCCAAGGTATTATAGAGACCTACTGACTAAAGAGATTTGCCGTCCCATAAGTCAATGTTTAATAAATGGTACATCAAAAAGATGATGTTTGTCTGATATAGTGGAATAAATTGGAACGATTTGGAGGCATCGCTATAGAATTTGGTGAAGAAAGGATAATTTTTTATGTTCTCAGAAAAAGTTTATATACTATTAACAATGTATAACATAAGTTAAAATGTAAAATGGTACAGAGTTCGCACTTTAAGGCATTAATTACGTGGACATATGTGTATGTATTATTTGGCAACAAGGGTTTGCATGAGCATAATGAAAATCCGATAGAATAATCGGTAAATTATCCATGGTCAGATTTGAAAGATAGGAAGGAGAGGGGAACAAACAGGTGCTGAGACTCTCCTGTGTGTCTTTTACCGTGGTATAGTTCTCACATAAGTTGCTTCATTTAATCCTTATGACACTGTTACAAGATATTATCTTATATATTGATTTTACAAAGTAAGTCTTTAAGAATAAGTGTTAAGTATCTTTCTCAAGTTCCTAGCAGAAGATGAAGTGGTTTAAAGAGTGGCCTAAGCAAAGGAGTGGAGATGATGCAGAGTGGAGTAGTTAAGTGACTGGGAAGAAATGGAAAACAAAGTAGGTGTTAAATGTTGGTCAGGAATTCAGATATGTTGACTCTGAGGAGCAGGGTGAAGGATCGATGCAGATGAAAGTGAGGATGGGAAATTCATCATCTTTACACACTTCTTCATTGCTAGACTTTGTTACAACTTCATATTATTTCTGTATATAAAAAAATTAAGATGGATGTATTAAACAGTTGGAGATCTTACTACATGCTAAATAATTTACTACTGTTTATTCCTGATTATGCAAAGACCATCAGGAACATATCTGTAGTTGAATAAAGATGGGTTTCTTGGCTTCTTGCAACAAGGGAGGACATATACTATGAGGAATACGGGGCATCTTAGTAGAAAGATATTTAAGATAATAAAGAATTTATTATTATTATACGATTTGGGCTTGTGTTAGTCAGTTTTGTGGAGAATTTAAGGAAGTATTGATTTTCTCTAGATGCTGTCAAGGTGGACGGAAATTCTATGATTTGGTATCTTAATTTTTATCTAGAAGGCAGTTAGGCTAAACCTATGCTTGGTCAAGAGGCAGCACTCACTTATATTAGAGTAGGATGTTTGGTTATTTTTGTAGTGTTCCTGATTTTGTGCTCATATGTGATTATAAAGTGTTCTTGTTTTACCTTGATCCATCATGCTCACATAGTGGCTTGGTCTGATGTTGGCATTCTGTGAAATTGCTGATAGTCAACAGGATTACACCAGGGCCTGGCTGGGCGTGCCAGGCCATCAGCTGGCAACACCAATATGTAACTGACAGTGCCAGGCCAGTTCCCAGCTTCCAAGGACTGCTTTCCTCTCTGTAAGTGTGTGCTGGGAATCCAGAAATGAAAAAGGCAATTTCTGTTCTCAAGGAGCTCCCTCAGGGGAAAAACATGTAAATGAATAAATCACACTATATTTACATAATAATATAAATGTTAAAAGCAAGCTCAACAAATCATTACTTAGCATGTATTCCAATTTTATTTCAAACTTACCTCAAAGGAATTATATCTCTAAGAATATTTTTTGAGAGCGTTCCTTCTGGTCAAGAGAGGTATTTTTTTTTCTCTTAATAGAGAGAAAGTGTGCTTAGATAATGTTGTTAGACTAATTATAAGAAAGGCGTGTTTGTGTTTGTTTAAGAGTTTAGAAAGTTCTGGCTAGTTAAGAGTCACTACACCTTCAATATGCATTAAAAATGGGCGGTCTTTTTGTATACCAATCATACCTAAATAAAACTGTTTTTAAAGAGTGGCTAGACCTTTAATTACAGGTATGCCTCACTTTTCAGAAGTTTTTGTTACTCCACTTCACTTTTATGAAAGACCTATGTTACCCCTGTTTTTGCTAACCGAAAGAAATCTGAAGAGAATTTTTGCTTTTAGATTAATGATAATTGCTTCTTCCCATTGCCATATTGGCTTATTAAGGTTTTCATAGGACTACTCTACTTTTGGATAGTAGGGGATACCTATATTTGGTAAAGGTCATTTGACTTATCCCTAAACTAATGATAAATCTTTCAGGATAGTCTAACTTTCCTCTTATAGGAATCTCATTTTATCATTGCAATAAGTATGACCTTTAAAAAACTTTCACTTCATGTTAAAGGCCAGGGAATTAAGGCTTTAGTAGTGAGTATAATTTAAGCTGGGTATACTTCCAGGGGACGAAAGTGTGTTCTCTAACTACTCAGAGTGAGGGTTAAAAGACCACTGAAAGTACTTATACTTCCCCACCTTATTCTTTATTAGAACCTGGAAGCATGGCATATTATTGACTCACAAATTTTGACTAACTCTCATTCTGCACAGGACACTTCTCAGAGCAAGTTTCATGTCCCTATTACGAAGACTATAGATGAGGGGATTAAAGAGAGGAGTCATTACTGAATATACCAGTGTGAGGATCTTCTGCATCAAAGTAGTGATGCCATATGTAGGGCTCACATACATTATCATGACTGTCCCATAGAAAAGACACACCACAGCTAAATGAGAACCACAGGTGGAAAAGGCCTTTCTCCGGCCAGCCGCAGAAGGGACCTGCAGAACAGCTCTGAGCAACAGGGTATAGGATCGAAGAATGTACGTAATAGTAAAAAAGAGGACAAGGGAGCTCTCAGTATAGAAAATAAGTTCTGTAATGGGAGCTGGAGCACAGGACAGAGCCATCAGTGGGTCTATGTCACAGAGGAAGTGATCAATGATATTGGGTCCACAGAAGGGAAGTTGGGAGATGAAGAAAATAGGGATTGGGTAGCCAAGGAATCCAGTGAGCCAGCAGAGGGACACCAGCATTCTACAGAGCTTCCCAGTCATGATGGTGGGGTAGTGTAGTGGGTGACAGATGGCCAGGTACCGATCGTAAGCCATGATTGCCAGGAAGAGACATTCAGTTGTGCCAAGGGAAAAGAAAAAGTAGAACTGGAGGAAGCAGCCATACAATGATATAGCCTTGGTTTTGGAGAGAATGTTGATTAGCATGTTTGGAACAGTGGAGGAAACATACCAGATCTCAAGGAAGGCAAAGTTTCCCAGCAGAAAGTACATGGGTGTGTGCAGTCGAGGGTCCCATCTCACTGCACAGATAATGGCTCCATTCCCCAGCAAGGTCAAGATATAAATAACCAAAAAGAGTGCGAAGAGGAAAATCTGTATCTCCCAGCAACCAGGGAATCCAAGGAGAACAAACTCAGTCACGATGTGTGTTGCCGACCTGTTCATGGGTCTTAAATCTACGTAGAAGAAAGACATGAAAGTAACATAAGTTGCTTGGCTTCCTAAATCTCTCAAGGACTTTATTGAGAAGGAAACTTAAGCTCTACAGGAAATTATAAAATATATTTTGAGACCAGGTGGGAGTAGATCCCACCTTATTTTGAATTGATTGTGGTTTTAAATCTCAGTATTATTTTGCTAGGATTCAGTGCAGCAAGAATTTTCGACATCAGTGGTACAAACAAATGTCTTTGTTTTTGCTTTGATCCTTATGAAAACCTTTTCTGATTTTGGTTTGTTTTTCTCAAGTTCATTAAGGGTCTTCATGCACAAACTCATCCACTTTCTATGATTCAGCTTACTTTTTTGAAAACGTATGAAATTTGGTTAAACTTTTGGTAGCAGAACAGACTTAGTTGAATAACACATGGAGATAAAACTTACTTCAGGACTCTGGGCTTTTGCAGTAGTCTAATCAACTGAATCGATTGTCACATACATCACTATGCTCAAGACTCAAGACTGTTCTTAAATTTTTCTTGATATAGATTCTTTTAAAGTGTCACTTTAAACATCACTTTTGATAGACACCAAAAAAATGTACAAAAGACCCAGCATGTTAAGACATCTTTGCTCTAAAGAAATGAGAAAATTATTTTTTGAATATCTAAACTTGCAAGAGTTTATTTTTATGTTTTTTATACCTAATAAACAAAAATGAACTATCTTATTTTCATATTCAGAATCTGCCTAAATAAATAAAGAAGTAATGTTTTCAATACAGGTTTATTTAATAAGTATTTTTACATTATATAAACAAAGAGATCTAAGTGAAGTAGAGTTTGTCTGCAATATTATCTTGTAGAATTAATTTCGTTCTTTAAAAGGGAAGAGAGGACATTTTCAAATATTTGGACAGGCAGGTACTTTTTTAGTTGTATCTAAGAATTTATATTTAATAGTTGTCAGAAAATATAAATTTAGTGTTAAACATCAGAGTAATTTTGCAATTGAATAATATTAAAAAGCATTGATTAAGAGCCTTAAAATGTTAGTTTTGCTATTGAGTTTTCTTGTTAAGTTCAGATTTCTTGTTTTGTACGTTAGAGTTCATCAGTCATAACTTTGTCTGGAATGGAAGATAAATTTGAAAGGCAAAGAAAAAAGAGAAGAAACCAAGATTAGGGCTTCAATATCACGAGGTCCCCATTGATGGTTTTTATAGAAGCACAAAAAAGGAGGCTTGAGCATCCACATTCTAAAGTTGTCTAGTTTTCCAGTCAATGTTGAATTCATAGACATTTGTTTACCACTTTCCCTGATTAAAGTGTTTAACAGAGGATTCCTAGACTGTCATGACTGTTGTTTACAAAGTCTAAATAAATCACTCCCTGCTGTGGGTCAGGAACTAAATCTAGGCTCAGAGATTTAAACCAGGATCCACATTCATGAAATCTGTGCTTACTGTTTTTTCTGAAAAAGTGAAACATGCATGTTTAATGTGAATAACAGTTCAGACACTCTACATTGTACATTGACAGCTTCACACCTCTATCTATCTATCTATCTATCTATCTATCTATCTATCTATCTATCTATCTATCTATCATCTATAATCTATATCTATATCTATCTATCATCTATCTATCTATCTATCTATCTATCTATCTATCTATCTATCTATCTATCTATCTAATCATAATATCCTATAAGATTTATTAGCAGTGACATTATTTTTCCTGTAGCTTTTAGTGAAAATGTAGATAAGTAATGAGACAATCAAAAGGTGAGGAGCTAAATGGAAAAGCGAGAGTAATCAATTTTAATTTTAAGCATTGATAAAATAAACCGACCCATCAAGTTCTACATAACTCCACCCTCTGAAGCCTCTAAAATTACTTGCTGGGAAAAGTTAGGGTTTTAGAATGGAATATCCACCATTTTATGCCATAAGCATACTGTTTCTCATGCTTTTGGCATTCATAAATCATTACATGAACTACCATGCTTGGGAACCTACTCTTTCATACATTCCTTTCCAATACAAAAAAGCAACTAATTAACTAATCAACTCATCAGTCTCACCAGTCTGCCCACCTCAAGAATAATAGCTTGATTAAATAGCCTCCTTTCAAATGTGCCTCAATTGGTATACTATCTTCTCAGGTAGTCTGAGAGGAGAGTATACCACCTTATTACTTCTGAAAAGTGAGATTGTTTCAGAAAGAGGGTCCCTAATAATTATAAAATCATAGAATTGGGAAAAATAATTAGAATAGTTGATCTATTCTAACTATTCTTTTCATGGATAGGCTACCCACAGGGTGCATGACTTTTCACTCAATGAACATTAAATGTCTTGTATTAACATATGAGACATTGATGCTATACTACTACAGAGGAACAATGACTAATCAGATTTGTAAAGTAAAAGGTACTCGGTAGTATATCACAGCGGTGGATGTAATGTGAACAATTAGTCCTTTTTCTCTTACATACGATGATGGTTTTCCTGACTCAGCTTGGAGAGAGGGGTGGGTTCAGTGGTACTGAACATAAAGTTATCTCCTCTTCATTGGCTCTAATGAGGAAAATTCCAGGTGAGGGCATCATGCGTGGTTCCGGGACTGCCTTCACTTCTGGAGGTTCCAGAGGCTTGTTTTCTGAGTTTGCTGAGATATTTAACACATGAAGCAGTGTTTACGATGTTTCCTCTCAGGGATTACTCTAAAACTCTATGTTTCTCCTCAAGTGGTCTCAGTGGCATCCTCAAGTTTCCACTGGAGAACGTCTGCTTTCCATCTTTGGGGCTCATCCAGTAGATTAGCTCGTAGGGAGTGGCTAGAGTCAAGGAAATAGAGAGCCCAGGGGAAGGACGGGTGAGATTTCAGGAGGCTTTCTATTGCAGAGCTTGCATTCCATTAAGGAATACCCTCTGTGGAGATCAGTGAGATAAATGGAAGTTGTGCCCATGACTCTAATTATGAAACAGACATGTTTGTGAACATTTTCTATCTAGTTTAAACAAAATGCTATAACACAGCAAAACAGGAAAGTATCCTGTATTGGTTGCTTTAAAATTAAATCCACTGAATTTTCCTGGAGTCTCACTGTAATGACCAGGTGTTCGGTGTTAGGTAGGAACTGTTTGTGTGATCTGATCATGATGTGGAGTGATGAGGAAGGATTTCAAAAATGGTAGAAGGCAATTAATTGTCAAATGATCAGTGTCTATTCTGATTTCACTTTCAAAGAGTGAGGAATTTTAAATGAGTGCAAATGTGAGAAGAGATTTTTTACCATCGGTATTTTATTTATCTTCTTTAAAAATTGGGGATTCTTCCTAGGGTCTTCTTAAATGATTTCATTAAAATATGACTCCTAGGTTACCCCAAGAGTGAGGTAACAGTGAAGATCAATAAGAAAACCTTCACTGGTGGGTACTGGAGCAGCCTGTAAGTGAACCTGATATTCAGAGATGCTCTATGCCATTTCTGCATTGGCTTCCTTGTCCAATACTAGTAGATCATATATATGAGTGTTTATATTTGGGTTTTCAATTCTGGTCTATTGGTCTATGTGTTTGTTTTTATGCCAACACCATACCGTTTTGTTCCTATAGCTTTGTAGTGTAGCTTGAAATCAGGAAGTGTGATGCCTCCAGCTTTGTTCTTCTTTTTTTGGATTGCTTTAACTATTTACAGTCTTTTATGGTTTCACTTGAATATTAATTTTTTTTATTGCTGTAAAAAATGCTGTTGGGATTTTGATAGGAATTACATTGAATCTATCTATGTCTTTGGGTAGTATGGACATTTTTACAATATTAGTTATATCCCCGAGTGTGGATTATCTTTCCATTTACTAGTGTCCTCTTCAATTTCTTTCATTAAAATCTTATAGTTTTAATCTTCAGTATACAGAACTTTCACCTCCTTGGTTAAATTTAATAGTAAGTGTTGTATTGTTTTTGATGCTACTGTGAATGGAATTATATTCTTTATTTATTTTTCAGATATTTCATAGTTAGTGTATATAAATTCAAATGCTTTTTGTATGTTGAGTTTGTATCCTGAAAATTCACTGAATTTGTTAATAGTTCTAATAGTTTTTTTTGGTGACACTTTTAGAATTTCCTATATATAATATCATTTAATGTAATGCAAAGACATTTTACCTTCTTCTCCCCCCACCCCAATTTGATGCTTCTTATTTCCTTTTCTTGTCTAATTGCTCTGGCAATAGACTTCTAGTGTTATGTTGAATAGAAATGGTGAGTGTGGACACCCTTGTCTTGTTTCTAATCTAAGAGGAAAAACTTTCAACCTTTCACCATTGAGTATGATATTAGCTATGGAGTGATCACATATGGCTTTATTATGCTGAAGTATGTTCCTTCTACACCCACTTAAGAGTTATACAACACACAAACTATTAACTATTATCTGCAGTTAGACTTTGTAAACCCTAGGACAACCATTTAAAAAATTTTAAAAGAGGTACAAATGATAAGGCAATAATAGAGTTAAATGGAGTCATAAAAAATAACCCAGAAGAAGGCATAAAATGAGAGAAAAAATGGATATTTGGAAAAATAGAATGCAGTTAGCCAAATGGTAGATTTTAATGGAAACATATCAGAAATTGGATTAAATATAAATGGCCTAAAGAAGCAATTACAAGACTGAGAATGTAATTGGGGTGGGGGAAAGCAAGACTCAACAATATGCTGTATACAAGAAGTCCACTTTAAGTAAAAATAATGGACTAAACAGAAAATACAAAAAATAAGAAAAGCCATACAAACATTAACCAAAAGAAAATTGGAGTTGCTCTATTATTATCAAGGTAGACTTCAGAATGAGGACCATTACCAGGAATAGAGAAGTACATTACATGATTCAAAAGGAGTCATTTCTCCGGGAAGATATAATAATTCCATTGGGTTCTTTTTTCACATTTCTGCCTCTGGTAAAGTGCTTCTTTTGTTCATCGATTTTATTTCTGAGTTCATTAAAGTGCCTATCTGAGTTTTCCCATATCTTGCTGAGTTTTTCCAGAGCCACAATCTTGAATTCCCTGTCATTTAAATCACGTGCTTCTATGTCCTTAAGTTTATTTTCTGGAGATTTTGCCGTTTCTATCGGAACTTTCTTCTTACCTTGGTTATTCATGGTATTTGATGGATTATTTCTCTGCCTAGGCATTTATGGGAATGAAATCTGGTGTTTTGAAGGAGCGACACTTCTCTGTCTAGCAGGTTGATAAGCAAAGGTCTTCCTTTTGTTTTCCAGTAGGTAGCGTCAAAGCACAACTTTTAAAATTTTGTCTTGCATTGCTCAAGCTTTTTGGATTTCCTCACCAGAGTGGGAAAATGCCCTGTACTCCCTGGGGAGGAGGACGTCTTTCTGTGACCAGGTCGCCTCCATCTCAGGGCACCATTTCTGTGGGGGATGTGGTGGGAGATATGGTGGGTGATGAGGTTCTGCACTTGTGAAATCCCAGTACTGCTCCCTACAACCAGGGACTTCCCGAGTGTGGCAGGTGTCCCCTTTGGGATAAGCGGTCATAGATGGGTTCAGGGTGGAATGGGAGAGGCTGGCTTGTTCATTCATGGTTTTGTCCTCCTCCTGGTCATGGCAACAGCCAGACCTCAGTTGCCTCACCTCTGTATCCCCACCCTTGTCACTGGGATTAGCCATAGCATGCATCTGCTGCTCAGGGAGGATTGTTTCTGTCTCTCTCCATTTCTCAGGGCTGCAGAGAATGCGCTCTATAACTAGACACTCATTGCCACTGCTTCTTCTGGGATCCTCAGCTAGCTCTGGGAGAGCGAAGGGAGGCAAGCAGGCCTCTTGGCTCTACTTTCTGCCTGGCAATACTGGCTGCTAAACCACAGCTGCCATACCTCCGTGTTCTGTCCTTGCCCAGTCCCTGGTTTTAGCTGCATTATGCACTGACCATTGAGGCAGGAATGCTTGTTCTACTTCTCTGCTTCTTAGAGCTGCAGAGAATGTATGGTGCAAACTGATTTCTCTCTTCTCTGGAGACAGCAATGAGCTCCAGGCTGCATCAGAGGCTCCTGTGTCTGGCCTTCCACCTTCCCTCTTCCCTGTTTGCTCCCATTCACCCACTTTCAGATTTTTCAATGTGCAGATCTCTTAGACATGTTTGTATGTTGACCAGGGAATCCTTTGTTGAAGTATAGCTGTTCAATTTATAACTTTAAGGAGAGAGACCAGGGAGTCCACTCACTGTCATGCTTCTGTAGAATGTACCTAACAATAGAGCTTCAAAATATATGCAAAAACTGATCAAAGTGAAGCTAATTAAAGGAGTGAATTTTACTGTATATTAAAAATAAAGAATTAAAAAACATAATATGTTAAATATGATTCTTTTAATGTAAAATTTTGAAAATTTTTTCAATTACATTATTGTGGTGACATTGATTAATAAAATTATATTGGTTTCAAGTATACAATTCAATAATATGTCACATGTTTATTGCACAGTGTGTTCACCATCCAAAGTTAAATTTCCTTCTGTCACTATATATTTGACCCTTTTTACTTTATATATCTTCACCTCTTCCTCCTTCTCTCTGGTAACCACTAAAGTATTGTTCATGTCCATGAGTGTCTGGTCTGTCTTGTTCATCTGCTGTTTTCAGGTTTATATCTTACATATAGGTAATAACCAAAACAATGTAGTATTGGCATAAAAACTGACAGACAACCAATGGAAAATAATTGGCAGTCCTGAATTAAATCCCCATATATATGGGCTAATAATTATCGACGAAGGAGACAAAAACATACACTGGGGAAAGGAAAGCTTCCTCAAGCAATGGTTCTGGGATAAGCCATACATAAAGTTTTAAAGCAGGGAAATCTAAATTATTTTTTAGTAGAGAAATAAAAATTATAAAGTAAAAAAGTTTACAATAGAAGGGTAGGAATAGGCATGATCAAAAACAAAAGAAACTTCCAGATTTCTTGGAATGTTCTATTTGTTGTCTTTGCTAGTGGTTATTAAGTGTTTGCTCTAGAATGATTCATTATACTTATTATAAGATGTATAATTTTTTATGTTTTTTCACCCCTCGATTCTGGTGACTCACTCCATATAGATTCACTTTTTTTCATCAAAAAGTACTATACCAAACAGAACTTTTTGATGAAATCCTTTCAAGATAGTCCAAATTGGTTACCTTCCATGAGTTCTAACTAGGCCAAATGTGGGTATTCTATATTTGCTCTACTGTTGGTGGGAATTCAGTTTGCTTCTGTTGTAGTGCATTTCTTCCTGCTCTGCTCGCAGAGCCAGCAGATTTCCTGTAGTGCTTACATACTTTTCAGGTATGAATTAGGGACAGTGCAGGTGTCCATATTCCAGGGGATAAAGTCAAGCCTTCTGAGTGGTTCCCTTGTTGCGATCCTCATTTTCCTTATGGGTATTGCTTACTAACAACTCACCAAACATATTTTACTCATGGCTTTAATCAAACTTCCAGCCTCTCTCGTACACTATTGATGAAGATGATGAGCTAAGGATTGTGAAAATGGCTTTACAGTCTTTTAGTGTATCCAACATTGATGTGTGAAGTTTGTTAAAAATTCATGATGATGTGCATTTTATTTTGTTCTCTTCCCCCCAGCTTTATTGAACTATAATAGACAATTAGTTGCATATATTTACATTGTGTAATTCAGTGAGTTTTTTCAATTATAGTTGGCTTAAAAAATGCACCAATTTCAGTTGTAAAACATAGTGAACAGAGATCCACACAACTTGCAAAGCGATCACCCCACTAAATCTAGTACCTTCTTCCCCTGTACTTTCTATTACATTATTAACCATCTTTCCCATGCTACACTCTACATCTCCAAGCATATTCTGCAACAATCAATTTGTACCTCTTAATCTCTTTGCCATTTTTTGCCATTCCCTCAACACCCCTCTCATCTAGTATCCCTTTAAATAGTCTCTGTATCTATGAGTTTATTTTTGCTTTTGTTGTTGTTTATTTTTCTTTTGTTTCCACATGTATGTGAAATCATGTGATATTTGTCTTTTTTTATTCGACCCATTTCATTCAGTGCAATACCCTCTAGGTCCATCAAGGCAATATCTTTTTCCATTTTCTTCTTTTTAGTCTGTGTGTGCCTTTTAATCTGAAGTGAGTCTCGGAGCATATGATTGGTTGGAGCACTTAATTCTTTTCCATTTGGGGTATTTGTTGATAGAAATGTAATTATTACCATTCTTTATTTTTGTTTTTTGATACATATTTTTTCTTTTTAAAGAAGTCCCTCTAACATTTCCTGTAATGCTGGCTTCATGTTGATAAATTCCTTTAGCTTATTTTTGTCTTGGAAGGTCTTTATCTGTCAGTTGACTTTAAATGATAACTTAGCTGGATAAAGTATTCTTGGTTGTAGATCTTGGGTTTTCAACACTTTTAATATTGTGCACCAAGCCCTTCTGTCCTGCAGAGTTTCTTCATAATGATTATTTCTCATGGTGATTTATTATGCTTCATATACATTTAGAACATATGTTGTCACGTCCTCTTTCTACCCTACTGCGTGACAAGGTCTGGAGATGGGGACAGATGCTTCAAGGAATACATCGTCAAGAACAAGGATGTGGCATGTGTTTAGGGATAATTGGTTTCTTAAGAACAATCCTATTAATAAGGGGAATTTAGGTAGCACAAATTCTAGTAAGTGTAGATGCTGTACAAGTAGATTTCAAAATTGGCTCTGAGGAAAACATGGTAAATTCCCCACGTATGGGATCAGCTCCAGTCACTCTGACTATCTAGAATGCATAAACCCTTTATTTGAACAATTATTAAGGGAAATTCCTCTTGACGTGCCTCTTAAAGATGTTATAAATAAATTACAACAAGCTGAATTATTAGAACCAGCTTATCCTCCTATTCGCACACTGTTAGTAGAAAAATTAGTAAAAGATAATAAATTTACTCATAAGTTTGTGCCTACTATAGAAGGGCCTCCTTTTGTGGCCTACTGGATATATAAAAAACTAGTAGCTTAAGTTTGATGGAAAGGCTGGTTGAGTCAAAATCTCCTTGGTGCTTAAAAACAAAGGAACGAAAACTTAGCTTATAAAAACAGCTTTGTAAAACTGATTTTTAAAATATTTTCTTCAATACTGCACCAAGGCATCTGTCAAACAGCTATAAAAAAGTTTCAGCTTAAACTTTAGATAACAGCATAAATAAAGTAGCAACTGAAAGATTTATTCAGGCAAAAAGAACAATGTCTGCCCACGAGCCAATATTTGCTGTTATGAATACCTCTATCTATCACCTTTACTTAAGTCAAATTTTATCTTACGTAATAGATATAAGAATTAAAAGTTTAGATTGTTCCATAAGGTAGTTCTGTTCCAATGATTGAGAAAAAAGAATATACTAATTAATCATGAATAATAATATACTCTATAAGATTTTCTGCTTCGCTTTACTACAGAAATTTAACTCTCTGCTACCTTAATGACAAATATAATCAAATGTCAAAATAGAAAGTATAAAAGTTGTACTCAAATCACAATTAAACAGAACAGTGTCACACAGCCTCTGAGTTGTGTAGTCGACTGTATCCCATGGCGACGCCTTACACACCTTTGGGGCCCCCTAGATCCTGTCGCAGCTGGACCACGGCAATATGTCATTAAAGATGAATATAACATCTGAGATATATGGGAGAAGAAAAGTAAAATCACCAAGAGATTCTCTTCTAAAACTCTCCTTTCTGGTGCCTCAAGTTTCCCTTAAAATTTACTTTTTGTAAGATTTTACTTTAGTTTATTGAATGAACAAAGTTATAGAGAAATAGGCCCACCTGTGGTGTATCATAGCAGCAGTGTCCATCAGAGAAAACATCTCCTGTGGACCAGGAAGCTTTACAAGGAGGTCATAAAGATTCTCTTTTATTGGCTTTCATGTGGGATCCCTGTGTGAGAGCTTCATGTATGGCTTATTTTACTTCTTTTGCACCACAAAATTTTAGTGGCCTCTTACCTGTAGGATCTGTTTAAATTATGTGCTAATTTTAATTTATATGTCATTTTTAGTCATTGCTGAGAATTCTTGGGTATCTTTTCATGAGATGTATAACTTTTTCATGCTTCCAAGAATGTTCCAGGAAACTTCTTACTGTGGGTTACATTAATATTTCTGAAAAGTTGGCCCATAGGGATTATTAAAAATAATGTGCAACATTGATTCTGGAGGGCCCCCCTGGTCTCCTTACGTTTGTGTTTCTCTAACAGGATATATGATTTTTTTTTTGACATGAGATACACAAAGCCCAAATTAAATTCTTTTCTGAAGGAAGATTTTACTCAGAGATGATAATTTTGTATTATACCAAATATATATGTATATGGAGCAGAAAATATAGTTTGTGATAAACAAATAGAACTATATCAAACTAAAACATTTTTGTATAACAAAGAATACCATCAAAAAAGTAAAAAGACATCCTACTAAATAGAAGACATTCATTTATGATATATATGATAAGGGGTTAGTATCCAAAATATGTAAAAATCTCATACAACTCAACCCCCTAAAAACATATAATCCAATTAAAAAATGGGCAGAACACTTGAACAGCTATTTCTTCAAAAAGGAAATAGAGATGGCCAAAAGACATGAAAAGATGCTCAAGGTCACTAGTCATCAGAGAAATGCAAATCAAAATTACAATTAAATATCACTTCACACCAGTCAGAATAGCTCTTACTAATAAATCAAAAGCAACTGTTGAACCCTCCTGTAGTTTTGATGAAATTGCAAATTGGTGCAGCCATTATGGAAAACAGTCTGGAAGTTCCTCAAAAATTAAAAATGGATCTATCTTTTGACCTAACAATGGCACTTCTGGGTATTTATCCAAAGAAAACCAAAACAATAATTTGTAAAGTTCTGTATGTCCCTGAATTCAGGAAAACACTATTCACAATAGCCAAGATATGAAATCAACCTAATGCCCATCAACAGATGATTGAATAAAGAAGTTATGGTTTATATACACAATGGAATATTACTCATCCATGAAAAAAAAGAAATCCTACCTTTTGCAAAGACATGAATGTACCTAGAAGTTATTATGCTGAGTGAACTAAGTTAGATAGAGATAGAAAAATACCATATATTTTCACTTATATGTGGAATCTAAGGAATAAAAAAGAACAAACTAATCAAAAATAGACTAACAAAAATAGAGGACAATCTGATGAGGGCCAAAAAGGTGGAGATTGGGGGCTTGCGTGAAAGAGGTTAAGGGTTAAGGAAGTTCAAATTAGTAGTTGATAGGTCACGGGGATGGGGAGCACAGCATAGGGAATGTTGTCAGCAGTAATGTAATGGCTATGTTTAGGGCCAAAGGGGTGATAGAATAATCGGAGGATGGTTTCTTAAACTATGTAAATGTCTAACTAATATACTGTATATCTAAAACAAATTAAAAAAATGAAATGCAGAAAAGAAACATATTTAAAGTTTAAAACAAATCTACAAAAGAACACACTGATGCTTGGGTTAAAATAACCAGCTATGGCAAAAAAAAATTATACACACATATAGATAGATAGATAGATAGATAGATAGATAGATAGATAGATAAAACTATAAATTTTTAAGAAATATTGTCCCCAAATGTCCCATGTTTTCTGACCATTTTGGTGGTGTAAAGGTTTGAGAAATACTGTATTAGAGTATTTCCTCATCTAGCACCAGCAGGCCTATCCTTTTGGCACACCTCTCAGTATGGCCATAATTCAAAAAAATACACTCATTTTTAGTAGACTGGCTTCAGCTGATGGCTTTCCTGTTTCAGTGTGAAGTTTGGGCACAAAATGGACTTTGTTCTTAGTATAATTTCTTTGAATACTTTTCTGAATTTTTCCTACAGCTTTCTGAGAGGTGTAAAAATTTGTATAGGGCATTGTTATTCCATATTACAAGAAGTATTGGAATTGTCACAACTGATTTGGGGAGGAAGCACTATGAGTAAAAATGCCTGATTGGGAGAAAATGCATTTAAGGTAAAATAAGATTGAGCATTGTAAAGTACAGAGGTTAGACAGTGGATCAGTATGAGAGAAGACAGTGGATCAGTATGAGAGAAGACAGCAGTTTATGGAGCAGAGATTTTAAAGGCAGGAAGAGGAGTTTGTACTTTATCTCCAAGTGATAAAGGTATGAGACATACTCTTTTTTTTTTGGTGAGAAAGCCTCAAACAATAGAAAATGTCCATTACTGGTTTATTTATTTATTTATCTTTTGTGGCTCTGGACTCATTGTCTTTAAAAATATTTGGTTTCTGAATTTAGAAGACTGTACTGTACCCTCTGTTGAAAGACTTCAAGTACAAATGCATTTCATTTTTCTACCAGCTAATATTAAACCAGGAAAGATACATCACAGAAAAAATATATACATAATAACACCATATAGTTTACTCAGTGAGATCATATTTGTTTAAAATGTTTTATTGAACGTTTATCATGAATAAGCTGAACTTGAACTGCTACGAACTGTGAAAAATATGTCTCTTCCTCTACTTAACTGGGAGCCGGAACATGATTCATCGAAGCTATTCTCTAATGTTGTTATAAGTAACTAAATTCAGAAGTGATACATTCTCCCTCTCTTTCAAAAGATGTCTCAGTTTTGGTTAATTCCTAATCCCAGAACTCTCCTTAGGGCATCTTTCATGTCTTTGTTTCGGAGGCTATAGATAAGGGGATTTAAGAGCGGAGTCACAACTGAGTATACCAAAGTGATGATCTTCTGCATTCCTGCTGGGTTCTCTGATGTTGGCCTCACATACATTACCATAAGGGTTCCATAGAACAGGAACACCACCATTAGGTGGGACCCACATGTGGAGAAAGCTTTAGTTCGACCAGCACCAGAAGGAACACGAAACACAGCTCTGAGAACCAGAGTATAAGACCCCAAGATAAAAAGGAAGGGTCCAAAGATGATTATTGAGTTTAAGATGTAGCAGATAAGCTCAGTAGAAGGAGCAGGGATGCAGGCCAGTGCGAACAATGGGCCTGGGTCACATACAAAGTGGTCGATGATGTTGGGTCCACAGAAGGAAAGTTGGGAGATAAGGACAATGGGCACTGGGTAGCAAAGAAATCCACTCACCCAGCAAACAGAGACCAGGATCAGACACAACTTCCCAGTCATGATGGAGGGGTAATGGAGTGGGCGGCAGATGGCCAGGTACCTATCATAAGCCATAACTGATAAGAAGAAACACTCTGCTGTGCCCAGTGAGAAAAAGAAATAGAATTGAAGGAAGCAGCCTGTGAAGGAGATGGTCTTGGTATCAGAGAGGATGTTAGCCAGCATGTTTGGAACAGTGGTGGAAACGTACCACATCTCTAGGAAGGCAAAGTTTCCCAAGAAGAGATACATGGGCGTGTGGAGCTGCCTGTCCCATTTGACGGCACAGACAATAGCCCCATTCCCCAGCAGTGTCAGCAGATAGATTACCAGGGTTAAGGAGAAGAAGAAGTTCTGCATCTCCCTTGGACCTGGGAAACCCAAGAGGACAAACTCAGTCACAAAATGCGTTGTTGTGTTCTGGGATCCCAAAGCTGTTAGAGACACAGAAGCAATTAAGGAGTGAATAGTAATGAACATTTGTAGGTTTTACTAACAAATTGCTTGAGAATGCACATTTTGTCTTCCAAATGGCACTTTGAGCTATAGGGGATGTGACTTATCTCTCTCTTTTGCAGATGATGAAACTGGAGATCAGAGAGACTTATGGGTTTTATATCAACGTGCAAAGCCAGTAACTCCTAGATAACTGGCCCATTTGGAGATTGGTTTGGAGCAAATCTCATTTCATTTCAAATATTTCTATAACCCCCAGTCTCACTGTAAACTTTGGATATATCCTTTTACTTTGAAACACAGCTGAGTATAAATCTGACACGAAAATAGCTATAAAGTTGCCTCAATGGTCAGAGTTTCGTATGTAGAAGTCCAACAAAAATCAGATGAGAATGTAACTGTGGGTGGGAGTCTTGAGCCCCTTTGCTTTTCTGCTCTCAAAAAGCAGCTGCAGAACTCTCAGGGCTTTGTAAAATGGTTTGAAAAACCCTCTATCTAGCTCCCTGTAGATCACATTCTAGGTGGCATCTGGATTTGCTGAACAATTCAGTCCATTTCCATTTTGAGGAGCTCTGGTTCTCTCAAAGAACTTCTTCATGTTGAACAAAATTTGTCTCCTTTATTACTTACACACAATGATCCTGGACTCATCCCTTTCATTGAACCTAAACAAAATAAGTCTAATTTTTCTTTTATTATGGTGATGGTGGCAGGGGGCGGGAGTGGAGCTTAAATAACTGATGCCAGCTACTCTGTCCCCTGGACATGATTTCTTTTGGAGGCCACCATTTTCAGTGGCTCATGTTCTCTCTAGCTTCACCATTCTACATTATGGCTGAACTCTTGCTGGATAGATCCATTTCTCTAGTATATAAAACCATATGCCTTTTTTTCTTCTGGAAATTAAGACCTAAACACCATCTTGTCTATTTATTGTCTAAATTAAATAATGGATAGAGAAATTGCCTTAAGATGCTGAAACCAGAAAGATATTTTGCATATTGGCTAAATTAAGAGTCAAGATAAGACTATATAAACTCTGATATTTGGCCATCAACTTTTCTAAAACTATCGCTTTAGGCTTATTTCTACATCTTACAGTTAAAGTTTAAGATATTTCACTGGGTAAGCCACCATTAGTATTTTAAGTAATGTATAGACACAAAAGTAGGTTAATCGACCATATTATTTATTAAAGTCACTCATTAAGATACTCACAAAATTGCATCCTTATGCCAAGTGTCCAATCTTTAGAGAGCAAGTGGCCTGTTTCTCAGTATCTGATGAAACCTAAAGCAAACCATTGGATAAATGTTTTATTGCTAAGAAAACTTTGGCTATTTGCATTGAAAACAATACTTTTAGAATGATTAAAGAGACTCTTTAATAAACACATTTTTGTGAAAATCTAAAGTTTTCCAAGCAACTTAGTTCAATGGACTATAATTATTATGACCATCTGTACCAAAATTACGAATAGAGTTGTAATTTCTAATATACTTCTATAATTATACTTATCTTTGCCAAGCCTCAGGCTGTCACTTTTGGGTAGGAAAATAAAGTTAATGAGCTTTTTTTTTTTTTAGTTTCAAGTGTAGTTCATTGATTAGGGATTTATAAAGTTTATAAAGCAATCCCTCTGATTGCTCTTTCTCTCCTTTGGTTCCATACTTAACCATTACATTAATGCTGACTGCATTTATTTTTGCTGTGTTTCCCATACTCTTGACCATCTAATGGGCTTTTAATTAAAAAAAAACCTGAATGCTAAATTTAAATTGTAGCACATTTTTCATTTACTTATCCATTTAGGCATTTAACAAATTATTTATTCATTTACCATTTACATTCCTAGAACTGTGCTGGGTTCTTGGGTACAATGATAAACATGAAAAATAAAAGTTCTCTCCTTTTGGAACCAATGGTTGAAAACAATTAAGACGGCCACCTACATCTGTAGAGTCATGTCTCAATGTGACTGGGGCTTCCTTGCACTGTTTTTCACAGCATGCCCAACAATTAGCTGTGGGCCTGAAAAAAGTTACTTATTTCAGTTAGGAATAACTTTGATAAAACCATGAAGTGGAAGTAGTAAAATAATAGCAAACTTGATTTGACATAAAGGAGATATTTTGGGCCTTTCAATACAATAGATAGAGACATGAGACATGAATTGACTTACTGTACTCTCAAGCCAGAAAGTCCTAATTCCAATTCATGGGTTTGACCTGGAACCAGACCTCCTAAGTCTTAACTCTCACCTGGTCATTTGACTTTAAAATGTCCAAGACCTTTTGACATTTGTGCTGCAGTGAAATTTTAGTTTGCTGTGGAATATTGGATCAGAGAAAGATGGAAAAATGAATGACAGACAATTTGAGATCTCACCACATCTATTTCTACTGCCCCTGCTTCCAAAGTACATGTATTGGTAGCTCAAATGGTGAATCTTAGTCCACGTTGTTCATCTTTGTATTCACTTCAAGTGATACAATAAATGATCAGTTGGAGAGAAGAGGAGGAACACGGAGCTTGGGTAATTCTTTTCGTAGGAACTGATAAAGGAGCCAGTTCCTCCTCCATAATCCCACTGCTTGCTGGGGATTTAAGCCACTTGTCCAGGGAAGAACGCTTTTAAAATTGTAAGTGCAGGGATTCTTCTTCCTTTAAATATTTGTATTTTGAAGGTTAATCTAGAGATGAATCCAAAGGATACGCGTCTGCTCACTTACTTCTTTGTCAATATTCGTTTGCCACTTTCCAACAACACTGAAAAAATAACAGCCTGCATTAATTGCTTTGCTGAAAAATATTAGTCAATCAAAACTTCACTCACTAATATTAGGAACTAAGTGATACAAGACTCAGGCTGCATTCTAACGGAAGAAAATTTCATGCTCCTCCCATCCCCATAAATATCCAAGACTTTTGAGCCCCATTTTCCCTAAGTGACTTGTATAATGTGAACTCTGTGGTACCAGAGTGAGCCCTTACTGTGAATATATCACCCTGAGCACTTGTCAGGAGTGTGTTGGGAGAAATTCAAGGCCTAAAAAAGAACAAGGGAACAAATAATAAGTTATCTTAAGGAAAAATCAGCATGCTCTTAGTGTCTGGCAGAAGTAAATTTCTAGGAGCAGTGGTGCACTGAGGCATCAGACATACCTGATGGTGTTTCTGACTCTAAGAGGAAGATGTGAGAGAAACTCTAGTCATGAGACTGTCCTCATTGCACAATCTAAAAGCTCATTCAAAGATGGAGAGTGGTATTGGTGGCTTCAGAGAATTACTTCCTTTAGTATTCTGAAATAATAATGTAAAATGTAATTTTCCTATCAGTGATTAAGAGCTTTCAAGTCTCCCCCGAATGAATTTGTAGTTCCCTAATGTGCTCATTGGGAGGCACCTATTTCTCTATGCAGGTATCTCTGTGAGTGCATCTAATCCTACCTATTTGTGTATGTTTCCCCTAGTGGTTTGAGTAGTGAGACACAAAAGTCATAATAAAAATCCAAGAGAGGCTGGTAAAATTTTCCATTTTATGGAGATATCCTTTCTCTAAGGAACTGATCTACCTGGATTGTGGGGTGCAAGAGAGGATGGGATTGGACAAGTTAATGGGAAAAGAGAGAAAGAGAAAATAATATGTGTGCATGTAAAGGTGCGTGTATGTATTTATGTATGTGTGTGAGATCGTCTCACCAAACTAGACCTGCTTGTTTTGGTCCCAAACCTGCAAGCACTTAAAAATATTCTTTGTCCAAGTTTACTTAATTTTGTTATATTCAATGTAAAGTAAAAAATCTAATTTTTCAATTTCAATTTTAAGTATAGCTAGAACACATTTTTTTGAAAAAATTTAGTCTTCTGTAAAGGCATAGCTTATTTGTAATGTTGTTGACTTACATAATACAATACTAATGAAAATGAATTTTTTGCACTGTAAATGGCTCAGAGGTGGGAAGTATAAATTCTTTTATTGATATCAAGGGAAGGAGAACAAAGGAGATGAGTCATGGAACCTGAGGGATAGATGAATTTAATCATAGTCAGAGCTCAAGTAGAGAACACTACCGAGTTTTGAAGTGAGGCTGTATGAGGACAGAGAAAGTTCTCAAACATGTAGTCAGACCAGCAGCATTAACATCACTTGAGAACTCGTTAAAATACAAGTTCTCAGAACTCTCCTGGAACTCATGAGTCAGAAACTCTGAGTGTGGGGCCCAGCAATACATTTGAACAAACTTCCCATGCACATCTGATGCATGCTGAAGTGTGAGAGCCACTATGAAGATGATAAGGATGTTAGAGTTTGAGTTAAGGATGGGTGTGTTTGACATTTATTTATATTTATATATTTATTATTATTATTTATGCCTACAGCACCTGGTCTTCCTAGGTGGTCTCCCATCCAAGTATTAACCAGGCCTGACCCTGCTTAGCTCTGAGATCAGACATTGGGCTTGTTCGGGGTGGCATGGCCATAGACCATGGATGGATGTGTTTGAAACAGCTTCTAAGTTTGGGATTGATTTCTGTAGGATCAGGAATTAATTGAGCATGGTTTGACAAAAGGGTTAAGAATGACAACAAGGATGAATCTAAAGATTATTATGTTAAGCGAAATAAATCAGACACAAACATTGAGAACCACATGATTTCACTCATAAGTGGCATATAAACCTGAAAGCAACAAACAAGACAAACAAAAACTCATAGAATAGATGACATTTAAATAAATAGATATTTAATTAAAAACCAGTTTAGTGGTTGCAAGAAGGAAAGAAGGTAGATAAAGTAAAAGGTGTCAAAGATATGGTGACAGAAAAAAATTTAACTTTGAGTGGTGAACACAATGCAATATACATAAATGTACTATTAATGTACACTTGAAACCTATATAATTCTATTAACCAATGTCAGCCTAATAAATTTAATGAAAAAAGATTAATTCTAGTAGAGATAATTGGCACTTAGTTATAGGTGAAGCTTAGTTATAGGTGATGTATCTGAAAAAGCAGGTTTGGAGTTAAGCATGAGAGGTTTTGAAAGAGGCCTGGCATGGGCTGGGAAACAATGGAGGAGATTATGCAGGCATCATATGAGAGGGAGTGACCTTGGATAAAAAGTGGGCACTGGGTGGGATCGAAGTTGAAACCAAAGAAAGGTGTGGGGTAATAGAAATCTATGACGCAGGAAATCTAGGTTCTAGCCTGAGCATTTTCAACGAGCTGGAAGAACTTAATGAGCTGATTTTTTTAAACATTAAATAAATGCTCATGTTTCTTGTGTACTCCATAGAGCTGATATAAGAATGAAATGAGATATAGACACGACAATATTTTGTAAATGTTAACATAATCATAATGTGTTTAAGTGTGGTTCAGAAGCCTTAGGAGTGGATTCCTTAATTCCATGATTTCTTAAGATCATCATGAAAACATTGCAGAAATAGAATTTGCTTCTGTAGGGTCTAGGAAGATTTTCTCTTGTTCTTTGGAACACGAGCTCCATCGCTATTTCCTCTTTTCAAAGATAAATTCTCAAAGACAGGTTACAAATAAAAACTCCTTAAAAAAGAAACAATTTTTTTAAATTTGACAACTCAAAATAAGAATTTTAAAATCCTCATGCCGTTCTCTAGTCTTTTGCCAATGAAACTATTTTGGGGCCAAACTTTTATTTTTTTAAAGTATATTATTATTTTTTTATTAAGTTTGTTGCAGAAACATTGATTAATACAATTATATAATTTTTGGGTGTAGATTATAATTTGACATCTGTATATTCTATTGTGTGTTTACCACCCAAAGTCCAATTTCCTTCAGCTACCATATATTTGATCCCTTTTACATACTTCACCCTTCCCTTAATCCCTTTATTTGATCCTCTTTACCCTGTCTACCTCCCCGCTCCTCCCCTACTCCACTAGTAACTGCTACTCTATAGTCCTCTGGTAACAACTAGCTATAGTCCATGTCCACGATTCTCTGTTTGTTTGTTCTGCTCATTTGTTGCTTTTAGTTTTATATCCCACATATAAGTGTGATAATGTACTTTCAACTTTTTCTGTCTGGCTTATTTTGCTTTGCATGATTATCTTGAGGTCCATCTCTTCTTATGGCTGAGTAATATTCCATTGTATTTATGCACCAAAGCTTCTTTAGGCTATCATCTATCATAGGACACTTTGGTTGCTTCCATATCCTGGCCACTGTGAATAATGCTGCTATGAACATCGGTGTGCAACTATCCTTTTGGATATGGGTTTTCAAATATTTGGGGGTAAATACTTAACAGAAGGATTGCTGGATCACATGGTAGATCAATTCTTAGTTTTTTGAGGAACCTCTATACTGTTTTCAATAGTGGCTGTACCAATTTGCAGAACCACCAGCATTGTATGAGGGTTCCTTTTTCTCTGCATCCTCTCCAACATTTGTTATTACTTGTCCTGTTGATTATAGCTATTCTAACAGGAATGAAATGGCATCTCATTGTGGTTTTGATTTGCATTTCTCTAATACCATGGTTCTTAACAAAATTTTAAATATTTTAATTCTCCAGGATACAACGTATGTTAAGCCAGAAAATAGTCTTAAAATTTTAAAATTAAATTTATTGGGGTGACATTGGTTAATAAAAGGTATTGGTTTGAATTACACAGTTCAATAATACATTATATGTATATTGCATTGTGCATTCACCAAACAAAGTTAAGTATTCCTCCATCATTTTATATTTGAATCCCTTTACCTTAGTCTAACTCCTTCCTCCCACCTTTCCCTCTGGCAACCACTAACTATACTGTTGTTTGTGTCCTTGCTCTCAGTTTTATATCCTATATATAAGTGAAATCATGAAAGCATGATAATCTCAAGATTCATCTATGTTGTTGCAAATGGCAGTGTTTCAGCTTTTCTTATGGCTGAGTATGAGGCAAACATTACTCTGATATCAAAGGCAAAAACACTGTTAGAAAAAAGAAACTACGGACCAATATCCCTTATGAATATAAGCAAAAATTCTCAAAAAAATACTAGCAAACCAAATTCAACAGTATATTTAAGAATTATATACCATGACCAAGAGGGATTTATGCCTGCATGGTTCAATATATGAAAATCAATCAGTGTGATACATCATCATTGACAGAAGAAAGAAAAATCATGTAATCATCTCAATTGATGCATAAACGCATTTGACAAAATTCAACAACCTCTCATGATAGAAACATTCGACAAACAAAATAAAAGGAAACTACCTCAACATAATAAAGGTCACATATAAAAAACCTACAGTAAACATCATACTCAATGGTTTGAAAAAACAAACAAAAACTGAAAGTTTTCTTGAGATCAGGAACAAGACAAAGATGCCAGGTGTCACCACTTCTGTTCAATGTAGTATTGAAGTCCTAGGCAGAGCAATTTGTTAAGAAAAAGGAATAAAAGGTATCCAAGTAGGAAAGGAAAAAGTAAAATTCTCTCTGTTTACGGATGATGTGATTTTATATGTAGAAAAACACACACAAAAAAGAAAACTCTTAGAACCTGTAAACAAATTCAGCAAAGTTATAGATACAAAATCAACAAACAAAAACTAGTTGCCTCTTTATACACTAACAATAAAAAACTCGAAAATCAAATTAAGAAAACAGCTTAATTTATAATAGTATCAAAAAAATGATATTTAGGAATAAACTTAACCAAGGAGGCAAAAGACTTGTACACTGAAAACAAAAAAATATTGCTAAAAAAATTAAAGACAACACAAATAAATAAAAAGACAGACCATATTTATTGATTGCAAGACTTAATATTATTAAGATGTCAATACCACCCAAAATGGCTTACAAATTCAATGTGATACCTATTAAATCCCAATGGTGTTCTTTTGTAGAAATAGAAAAACCTATCCCAAAATTCATATTGAATTTCAAGGAATCTCAAAAAACCAAAACAATTTTGAAAAAAAACAAAGTAAGGGACTTCGCACCTTCTGATTTCAAAACTTACTACAAAGTCACAGTAATCAAAACAATATCGTACTGGCAGAAAAACAGATATGGAATAGAAATCTCAAAAATAAACCCTCAAGCATAATGGTCAAATTATTTTCGACAAGAGTGACATACCATTCAGTTGGGAAGGGGCAGTCTTTTCAGCAAATGGTACTAGGAAAACTGAATATCTACATGCATAATAATGAAACTGTATTTTACCTTATATCATATGCAAGAATTAATTCAAAATGAATCAAAGGCCTACACATAAGGCCTAAAACTACAAAACTCTTAAAAGAAACATAGCAGAAAAGCTTCATGACATTAGATTGACAATATCATCTTGCATATGACACAAAAAGCACAAGCAACAACAAAAAATAGATAAATTAGACTCCATCAAAATTTAAAACTTTTGTCCATCAAAGGACACTATCAACAGAATGAAAACACAACCCTTAGAATGGGAGAAAATATTTGCAATCATATATCTGAAATAGGGTTCATTTCCAGAATACATAAAGAACTCTTAAACTCAACAATAATTTTTTTTTTATTTGGCAAAGAACTTAAATAAGGCAAAAGACAATTTCTTTAAAGAAGATATACAAATAGCCAATAAAGATGCTCAACCTCACTAATCATTAGGAAAATACAAATGAAAACTACAATTAGATACCATTTACAAAAAAAAAATATTTAAAAGAAAGAAAGAAATAGAGAGGTTGTGAAAAACAAAAGCACTAGCACATTGCTGGAGGAAATGTTAAACGGTGCTGACATGGTAAAAATTAGTATGGTGTTTCCTCAAAAAATTAAACAAAGAGTTATCATGCGATTCAGCAATTACACTGGTAAGAGTATACTAAAAAGAACTGAATATAGGGAATCGAAGAGATAATTGATGTTCACCCAGGCTCATAGCAGCGTTATTCACAATAGCCAAACAGTGGAAGCAATCTAAGATGAATGTATAAACAAAATGCTAAATATACAAAAAGGAGATTATTCAGCCTTGACATGGATGGCCATTCTGACACATGCTACAACATGGATGCACCTTGGTGAAATAAGCCCATCACAAAAGGACAAAATTTGTGTGATTTTTATATGGGGTTCCTGGAGAAGTAAATTTATAGAGACAAAAAGTAGCATGGTGGTTGCCAGGGGCTGGGGAGAGTGGAATGAGAAGGTATTGTTTAATAGGTACGGAGTTTCAGTTTGGAATGATGACAAAGTTCTGGAAGTGACTGGTGGTGATGCTTGCACAACAATGTGCATGTAGTACTGCCACAGAACTGTACACTTAAATTAAAATGATAATTTCTATGTTATGTATAGTTTACCTAAATAAAAAATATACATTTAAACAATCAAAAAGGTAATAGAGAAAATGAACTAATAAAAATACTTGAAAAATCCAAAAGAAAATAAGAAAATAAGAAATAAAAAAACAAAAACAGACAGGACAAAAAGAAAACAGTCATCTACATATCAGTAGATAAGGACTGGAAGCAAAAATTCACAGATGGCAAGTGTGTGAAGTAAACATATTTCTAGAGAGTATAAACAATGTACATTTTGAATATTCCTTATCTCACAGTGATAAAGGCTTTTCCTGAAAACAAAAATAGTTTTATAGAAACCCAAAGAGACATCTCACCATTACCTTTATCACTACTCCTGCCTTTGCTCTGTGAGCCAATCTAACATAACTATATGAAAACTAAAGGATGTTACCAAGGAGCCTTGAAGGAGTCATAAACCAGCCCCAGGGGAGACTGAGGACTGCACAATAACCTAAGATGAAACTTTAATGCACTCTTGAGGGTCTCAGCATTACATTCTTCCCCTTTATTCACCTGCACCCCCTTTTCCTAAATATCCTCATAACTTTCTTAACCTATTTCTTCAAACTACTCTACAGCAAAAGTAACCAATGTGAAAAACTCACCTGTTGAAATTTCACTGCTGGGTGAGATGAGTGAAATATCTGGGCGCCTGTGGGTAGTTAAGGTTTTTTATATAGCCAATGAAACTATGACACAGTGTAAATTACAAGCTACATCTAACTCTCAGAGATATTAAAAAGGTAAACATGTGCTTTTTCATCTAATAAAATAAGTTATCCTAGAGTTCCACAGAAACCCGTACAGTGATCCTTTACTTGTGATGTATGATGACCCACGTTGTCACAGTTGTATCTTCCATTTCTTCTCCTCTTATGCTTAACAAATATAATTACATTGAAATCCAGACATTTATTTAAAAAGGATGTTTGATTTAATCTTTTGGTAACTCTAACACTGATACGAAGTGGTAATGTTTGAGCATTTTAAACCTTAATTTAAAAATATAAGCTGCAGAATATTAAAATAGCAGTGTGGGCAGATAAAACTGGACAAATCATTTTGTTGTGACAAAAGGGAAGGCTAAGTAAAATGGAAGTTGAGAACACAAATACTGGTGTTCTGTAACTGCATCATTCCCAAGCTAGAAAGAGGAATCCCGATAAAACAGATCCTGTGTTGTCTCCTTCTCTGGGGCAAAAGGAAGCGTAGTCTTCTTGTGGTGTCATTATATGTACACTACATACTCTAAGAAAATTGTTTTAAATTCAGTTCATTCCCAAATCATCTTTCACATCAACCACCTTGACTTGATAGAAGCAATATGGAAAAAACATGTCCTGTATGAATTCTTTCACAGCCACAAGGCTGCGATATCAAGACATCGTCCATCTGCAAACAGTGGAGGACGAAGCATGTGTGTAGAGTTTCCAGGTAAAGGAATAAAGGATTCATCTGATACATCACTGATTCTTTCTCTTGATTGATTCTTTCTCTTGATTGATTCTTTCTCATAAGTAGAGAAGAAGTTTCAGAAGATAATATACCTACTGAGGGCATAGCTTGGTTGACACTCTCCACTACTGAGCAGAACACAGCTACCACTTCTCCAAGAAAGAGAACCACGAAGGTTGCTCTGCTATGTACATTTTCTACTACAATTTAGTGGCAGAGATGTCTCTGCTATTAAAGCATTTTCTTGTAGAGAAAGTGCAGAAGACCTGATTCTGCAGCCAAGTTGATTGCTGGTGAGCTTCCGTGTCTGGTTATTATAGATTCTCTTCCTAGAATGTTACTGATTAGTTCAAGACTACCAACATCTATGGAATGATATCAACTATTTTCATAGTCCCTTCTGGGACCATGTTCCCCATCATCATTTTCTGGTTTTAAACCCCATTTCTGTTGGTTTGACTAGATCTTCTTCCCTTCCTCTTCTGAATGAAAGTTGCCAAGATAAAGCCATTTACCTCAAGAAAACTACAATGGAGGCCGTAAAGATGTTTGCCTTACATATATCCCACCCAGAAACTTTTGAACTTTTAAGCCATCTGTGTGACCACATCATAGACAACATAGTCTTCCTACATGGCAACCAGACCACCTGTATTCTTCACCTTGGAAGGGGCCAGTTTGTCTCAGCCACCAGAATCCTTTATTTACTAACAAACCTAATCTAATCAATCTCTGTTAATATAACCAGCATCCTTCAATGAAGACCTAAATAGTAATAGCATTTGTAGCTTTTTGTCTTTATTAACCATGCCTTTCTTTTTTTCTATTTGGAGCACAGTTTGAGTTGCTTCATGAATATGTGTCTCCAGGATTGCAATCCCTCCTTTGCTTATATAAATGCTTTTTTATTCTTTATTAGAGCCTAAACCTCTTTTTTTTTTTTTTTTTGGCTAACACTCTTTTGGTTATACATCATTTCACCATTCAATATTTTTCTCTTTCTAGATTGTCAGCTTCATGAGAGACTGAAACATGACTTATTCTCTTTATCTGACTTATTTTCTAGCTCTGTACCTCATGGTATTCATTAAGTGTTTTTTAAATGAATGAATGAACAATAAATAATATAAATATAATAGTTCTGAAGAGAGACTAGTTATAACTTTGACACAGTTTATTTTCTCTCACAAATCCTCAGAAGACAAAGTAATTTCCCACATTCTCCCTTGAGTACCAAAATATCTGAATGAGATGATGTCTATTGGGTCTTAGATCCTGACTTCTTTGTTTGCCATGGCAGGCAGCCTACTTCATAGATTCCCCAAGGTACTTAGGGATTTGGGGGGACTGCTTTTTAGAGTCTAATTCTCAGAAAATTTGCCAGTAGAGATGTCATTGTCAATGTCATAATCATGATCATCATAATTATCTACTACAGAATTTTGTATTAAAGATACCACAGACTACAAAATGAACATGTCTTTTCATTCTCTTATATCCAAGACACCCTCTTTTCTCAAATGCAACCAGTTAGGTTTCTTAACTATCTTTTGAAATTATATTATTTCCTTTTTAAAACACACACATAAAGTTATGATTTTACATGTAAATGACTTACATGTAAATCACTTACATACTATTCATCATTTATTCACTCAACAACATAACTTGGAAGTGGTTCCATTTCTGTACATCTAAAATACCCTCATTTAGAAAATGCTACATTGTATTCCATTACATGGACATGTAATTTATGTAAATAGTTCTCAATAAATGGGCATGTAAATGGTTTCTAAAAATTGACTATTACAAAAAATAATGCTGCAATGAATATTTTTATACATACCTATTTTTCAATATGCACGATGATATGTGTAGGCCAAGTATCTAGGAGGATGTAAAACTTTGGGTTAATGAATATGGGCATTTGAAATTTTGATAAGCTGTTTCCAATTTGTCCTAAGTAGAGTTTGTACCAGTTTACACTTCCATTAGTAATGTATATATATGTTTTGCCATCTTCAGATGAAAGAATATTTAATGGCTATACATCTGAATGGCAAAAAATTGATACTTTCTTACATTTTATTATGCATTTTTCTCTTTATGAGTGAAATGGCAGTTTTTAAAACAATGAACAAGATTTTTCTGTGGGATCATACAATTATAACCAGAACAATTCACTCCATTTCCATTCTCCAGCCACTTCATCTACAAAATGAGAGAGTTGCATAAGGTATCTGAGTCTTTTCTTGTACTAACGATTCTTGGGAAAGTACAAACAGCCATGATCAATAGGTTTAGTAATAGGAAGAATAATTCTCAGAATGCTATTAATTATTTACTTACTTTTGTTACCTGAAAAATTATGAAGATATGCCAGTTGCCTAAAGATTTTTTTGAACAAGGTTCTGATTTTTATATTCTCAGAAAATTCTGCAGGGCAATGTGAAGGTGGAATGTGAAGCCCTGTGAAGTGAGGAACCCAAGGAGATTTATCTATTCACATGGATGCAGAGAGCTAACTTAGGAAGTGTCTTCTTTCCCTTTCTGTCTCCCTCTCTCCTTTCTCTCTCTCTCTGCTTCTCTTCTCATTGTTCCCCTCTGCCCAGATATTTTCTCTCAGAATTCTTGAAAGTGGTGTTAGTACTAAAGAGATTTGTTCCCTGTCCATATCCCCTTTGTATTTCCTTCTTCTTTACAGTTCAGTACAACTTCTAGTATCTGCATTTATTTTCCTGTTGTTGTTGTTATTGTTGTTGTTGTTGTTGTTTCCCCCCACCCCGGCTGGGAAATTGCTTTGCCTTCCTGTTCTTCATTCTTCCAGGCCAGAAGTGCTGAGAAGTTAATGACCTCCCCACTCCCCAGAAGTGCTCAACAATGGATAAATGGAAATTGGGATATCAACATCCCAGCTCCCTTGCCCTCAGAGCAGGATAACCTTGGGATGTCTACGTGCTTTTCTGGGTTCTCCAGAGAGATTAGCTTCAGTTACCCAGTGGTAGTTGGCTTGACAATGAACCCTTTTTTGGAAGATTTCCTTTCCTTATTTCATTTTTCTCTATCAATGTTCCCTTCATTACCCAAAAACCCTCTTGTACTGGTTTCAGGATTTACTTCTGGGGAGACCAACAAAGACACAGGGGCAGATATATAATGGGCATGATTTAGCTGAGAAAATTTCTTTCAAGTTTTAAACAATGAGTTAAATTTGTTTTCCAATTAACTTTGAACAACTTAAATATTGATTTTATCAGGTAGGTGCTATTCTTTATAATGTTTTTGTTTTATTTTTTGAAGAATACTACTCACTTTGTTTGGAATGGTGAATTATGAAAATTTGTGAAACAGAAACATCAAAATGTAGCCCTTTAAGAATATCTGTAAACATTTTTGCTTTACCTAATTCTGCTGTCTTCTTTCATTGGTCATAATAGATGAAAAAGATTAGACTGTGTGTAAGTTTTTCTTGTGTGTGTGCTAATAATGAAACTAACTGGCACAGCCACTTAGTTTAGCATTCATCAGTAAACTCTGGGTAACACCTGAAATAATTGTTTTATATTTCTTACAAAAATTAAAGAACTAAAAAACTTTTGAGTAAAATCTGATGAATAACTGACTTTTTAGATTCAGTTTCTTACTTTGTTCTGCTATTCATTTATGCTCCATAGCAGCCAGTTTTATTTTCAGATGTTAAAGTTATTTTTTATGTAGAAGTTTACCTTTTTGTAGAAATCTGATGGTTTTATAAGTTCTTGAAGGTGTGATTTGGCTTTTAGAAAACTGCTTTAAACCTCGAAATTGTCACTTTACAATCATATGAAAGCCTATTTTACATAAAAAGTCAGATTACTTATCTTATCAAGAGATTAAGGACCAGAGGGGATGAAGGAGGGGGAAAGGAAAAGGTAGATAAGGTTAAGAGGGTCAAATATGTGGTGACAGGAGGTTTGGAGAAACGTGACAGAGTGAGACCTGTCCCCAGATCTCCCCCCTTCAAATAACAATAAGCTGAACATCTAAAACTCAACAGAAAACACCCAAACTGCACACCAGCACACCTGGGTGTGGGATTTGTTCATAAGAAGTACCACGGGTCAGAAACCCAGGTGTCAGACAGTACACTGAGAGAAATAAAGGAGCTGCCTTTTGTAGCTGTCAGAGCTTCCTATAGTAGGAGAGGGAGGGGAGAAGGTTCTCTGAACAGCCCTGCCTGGAAGAGCTGTGAGTTCCATTTAGCCAGCAGCACGGTCCAGTTATCAGGGCAGAAGGTAAAGAAGTGGGACAGGACTGCTTAGAAACAACAGTTGACTTTTAACGACTGCAGTTGCAAAACTGAAGCTGAACCACAGCCCCCAACTCTCAGCCTAGAGGTCCTCTCTCCTCATACCGTCCAAGACCAATCACTGTGGAGCACCAGGGAAATCTGAGCAAATGCTGCTGAGACTGTCACTGACACTGACAGGGACTGAAACTGAGGGTGGCAAGCATGACTAAATATCTACAAGAAAATTAAAAAGACATTATTAAGGCTTTATATAAAGCAGGGGTCCAAGAGGCTTAGACACCATCTACTGGAAACCAAAAGAAAAATGCTTTCTTTGTAGCCAGCTAAAGAGACACCTTTATATATATAATAAATCATCTTTTTGGAGAAACAGCAGAATATACTTTCGTTAATGCCCAAGTGGAGAAATAGTTTATTAAACATCATGAAAACCAAGAAGATAGCATCTCAGAAAGAAGAGAAAAATCTCCAGAAAGTAAGCTTACAGACTTAGGAATATATGACTTACATGACAGAGAATTCAGGATGGTACTTCTGAAAAGAACAGAATAGATCATCTGGAGATTAAAAAAACACACTGCAAGAGTTGAAAAATGAAATAGTAAGCTTGGGAAATAGAATCGAACAAATGGAGGAAAGGATCAGTAATATAGAAGACAGAAATCTAGAAATAAATCAGAATGGAGAAGAGAGAAACCGAAGAATGAAAAATAATGAAAGAGAAATAAAAGAACTAGCTGATATCATCAGGAGAGGAAACATAAGAATAATGGGCATTAACGAAGGGGAGGAAAAGGAGCAGGAATTAGAAAGCATTTTCAGACAATTAGTTGACAAGAATTTCCCAAATCAAAGGAATGAGCTAGAGCCTGGAATTGAAGAAGTCAATAGAACATCCAATTATCTCAACTCCAAAAGGCCTTCACCAAGACACATTGTATAAAGTTATCAAAAATCAATGACAAAGTTAGAATTCTCAGGGCAGCCAGGGAGAAGGAAACGGTAACCTCTAAATGAAAACCCATTAGATTATCCTAAAACTTCTCAGCACAATCTTTACAAGCCAGAAAGGAGTGGAATCAAATACTGAAACTATTCAGTGAAAGGAACTACCAGTTTAGAATAATGTATCCAGCTAAGCTCTCCATTAGATACGACTTTTCCAGACATATGAAAATTGAGGCAATTCTCCACTACGAGGCCTGCACTATAGGAAATACTGAAAAAGGTCAGCTCACCTAAACAAAATGACAAAAAAAGTAAAAATATATAATTAAGAGTAAAGTGACTATCAGGCAAATGGAAGCAGAGGAGTGCAATCCTTACTAAGAACAGGTCATTATATGCTTAAATAATAAGAGAATTGCTATAGCAAGATAATAATGAACATTCAACATACATAAGGACAAACTGAGATAACAGTGACTGAAAAGGGAAGGATTTAAATATCCAAATTTGCAAAGGGAAATGGAGATAAGGCACACGCAGAAGAAAATGAATGACTATATATATATATATAACTATTCTTGTCATTTTTGTAATCTTAACCACATGCCAAAGATTCAGAACTGAAGTATCTAACACAAAATAAGAACCAGAGGGAAACTCCACAAAAGACAATCAAAATAAAGAAAACAGAAACACAAGAACAAGGGAGCAATGGAAACACTGAGCTACCAAAGGAGCAAAAGATAAAATGGCTATAAGAAGACCACATATTTCAATAATTAGCCTAAATGTAAATAGACTGAACTCACATATAATAAAGTTCAGAGTTGCAGAATGGCTCAAAAACCAAACCCGTTCATATACTGCCTCCAAGAGATACATCTCAGTTTCAAAGACAAATATAAACTCAAAGTGAAAGGGTGGAGAGTGATATTTCAAGCAAATTGCATTCTGAGAAAAGCGGGAGTAGTGGTATTAATATGAGATCAAATAGACTTTAAAATGAAAAAATGTAAAGAAAGATACTGAGGGACACTTTATAATGATAAAGGGAATCATGCACCAAGAAGACATAACACTTATTAATACATATGCTCCCAATCAGGGAGACCCAAAATATTTAAAGCAAGTACTAATAGACAAAAGGCATAAACAGACCAACACTATCATAGTAGGGGACCTAAAAACCCCACTGTTGGATAAGAACAGATGATACAAACATAAAATCAATAAGAAAATAACATCCTTAAATGACACTTTAGACAACTGGACATAATTGGCATATACAGGGTCTTCCATCCCAAAACAGCTGCTTACACATTCTTCTATAGTGCCCTTGGAAAATTCTCAAGAGTCAACCATATACTGGGAAAGAGACAGCATCAAGAAATATAAGAGGTTTGAAATCATCCCAACTATATTGTCTGATCATAGTGCTTTGAAATTAGAGATCAACTGCAAGAAGAAATCAGGAAGAACCACAGATTGAGATTAAACAACATGCTACTGAAAAATAAGTGGGTCAGGGAACAAATAAAAAGAGAGTTCAAAAGATACATAGAGAGAAAGGAAAATGATAGTACAACATATCAAAACTTTTGGAACACAGCAAAAGCAGTCATAAGAGGAAAGTTATCATTGCAGACCTATCTCCAAAACCAAGAATGAGCCCAAATAAACAACCTAATGCTTCATCTTAAAAAACTAGAAAGGGAAGAACAAATGAAGCCTCAAATAAGAAGAAGGAAATAAATATAATCAAAATTAGAGCAGAAATAAATAAAATTGAAAAATAAAAATCAATAGAAAAACAAAGAGTTTTTATCCTTCTCAAAGAGTTTGTTCTTTGAGAAGGATAATAATATTGCAAAACTCCTGGCTAGACTCACTAAAGGAAAAAGAAAAGGACACAAATAAAAAAATCATGGATGAAAGGGGCAGAAATTAATTCTGACACTGCAGAAGTACAAAAGATCTTACAAGAATACTATGAAAATGTATATAACACCTAACTTAATAACCTAGAAGAAATGGACCAGTACTTAGAAAAATACAACCTTCCTAGACTGAATTACAAGAACTGGGAAATCTAAAGAGACCAATCAGCAGTATGGAAATTGAAACAATCTTCAAAAAAAAAAAAAACTACCAAAAAGTAAAAGTCCAAGGCCAGATGGCTTCACCAGTGAATTCTACCAAACATTCAAAGAATATTTGATACCTATTCTCCTCAAACTCTTCCATAAAATCAAAGAGGGGACAATACTTCCCAAATCATTTTATGAGGCCATTATGTATCTGATGTAAAATGTGATAAGGATAATGAAAAAAAAAGAAAAGAAAATTTCAAACCGATATCTCTCATGAATACAGATGCAAAAATCCTAAATAAGATACTAGTGCACTGAATACAGCAACATATTAAAAGATTATACACCACGATCAAGTGGGCTTTATCCCAGGGGCACAGGGATGGTTCAACATACACAAATTTATTAATGTGATACATCACATAAACAAATTAAAAAATAATAATCATATGATTATATAAATAGATGCAGAAAAAGCCTTTGACAAGATATAGCACCCATTTATGATCAAAACACTCAACACAAGAGATATGGAAGGAAAGTATCTTAACATTATAAAGGCCATCTATGACAAACTCTCAGCCAACATTATACCGAATGTTGAAAAACTAAAAACCTTTCCTCTAAGATCAAGAACAAAGCAAGGCTGTTTACTATTACCACTGTTATTCAATATAACACTGGAGGTCCTAGAGAGTGCAATCAGGCAAGAGAAAGATTTAAAAGGCATCCAAATAGGAAACAAAGAAGTCAAACTGTCATTATTTGTAAATGATATGATTCCCTATATAAAAACTCTAAAGAGTCCACAAGGACACTACTAGAGACAATAAGCAAATACAGTATAGTTTCTGGATACAAAATCAATGTTCAAAAATTTATAGTCTTCCAATACTCTAATAATAAAGTGTCAGAAGAAGTGGAAAAATAATTCCTTTTGCAATTGCAAACTACAAAAAGAAATTGAAGACGATACAAGGAAATTGAAAGATATTTCATGTTCTTGGATGGCAAGACTCAACATAGTTAAAAAAACCATATTACCTAAAGCATTATACAGATTTAATGCAATCCCCATCAAAATCTCATCAGCATCTTTTAAAGAAATAGAACAAAAAATCATCAGATATGTATGGAAGCACAAAAGACCCTGAAATGCTAAAGCCATTCTCAGAAAAAAGAATGAGGCTGGAGGCATCGCTCTGCCTGATTTCAAATTATACTACAAAGTGACAGTAATCAAAATGGCATGGTATTGGTAGCAAAACAGACACATGAACCAGTGGAACAGAATCGAGAGTCCAGAAGTAAACCCGTATTTATATGGGCAAATAATTTTGACAAAAAAGCCAAAAACATACAGTGGAGAAAGGAGAGTCTCTTCAAAAATGATGATGGGTTAGCTGGAAAGCCACCTCACACCAAAATTAACTCAAAATAGATTAAGGACCTGAACATAAGACCAAAAACAATAAAATGTGTAGAAGAAAATATAGGAGCTAAAATCAAAGACCTCAGACTTAAAGAGAATTTTATGAATTTGACCTCAAAAGGAAGGAAGTAAAAGCAAAAATAAATGAATGGGGCTACATCAAACTAAAAAGCCTCTGCTTAGCAAAAGAAACTGTCAACAAGGTAAAGAGACAGCCATCCCAATGGGAAAATATATTTGCAAGCAACATCTCTGATAAGGGCCTAATTTCCAAAATATACAAAGAACTTATACAACTCCATAACAACAAATATCAAATGAGCCAATGAAAAAATGGGCAGAGAACCTGCACAGACACTTCTCCCTACAGGACATACAAATGGCCAACAAATATTTGAAAACATGCTCAATATCACTAGCTATTAGAGAAATGCAAATCAAAAACACTTTGATATTCCATCTCACACCTGTTAGAATAGCTATAATCAACAGGACATGCAATAACAAATGCTGGAGAAGGTGCCGAGAAAAAGGAACCCTCATACACTGCTGGTGGGACCGCAAATTGGGACAGCCTCTATGGAAAACAGCATGGTGGTTCCTCAAAAATCTGAGAATTGATCTATACCATATGATCCAGCAATCCCTCTACTGGATTTTTACCCCAAAGACTTGAAAACTCATATCCGTAATGAATATTGCACACCGATGTTCATAGTAGCATTATTCACAGTGGTCAGGACATGGAAGCAACCAAAGTGTCCTATGTTAGATGACTGGCTAAAGAAGCTTTCGTACATATATACAATTGAATATTACTCAGCCATAAGGAGAGATGAAATGTTGCCATTTGTGACAATATGGATGGACCTCGAGATAATCATGCTAAGCACAATAAGCCATACTGAAAATGTTGAAAATCACTTGATATCACTTATATGTGGGATATAAACCTAAAAGTAACAAAGGAACAAGTTAAACAAACAGAGACTCATGGGCATGGACTATAGTCTACTGGTTACCAGAAGGTAGGAGGTCGGGGAAAAGGGGGGACGTAGATGGGTAAAGGGGTAAATAATAGGAGGATAGTGGGAAGGTGAAGTGTGTAAAGGGGATCAAATATACAGTATCTGAAAGAAACTGGACTTTGGGGGTTAACACACATTAGAATATAGAGATGTCAAAGTATAATGTACACCTGAAAATTATATAATTGCATTAAGCAATGTTACCACAATAAACTTAATTTAAAAAAGTAATCTAACTATGGGACGTGAACACACAGTGTAAATATATACTTTAATGTTAAAATGTGCCTCTGAAATTGTTAGATTTCATTAAACAATGTCACTATAAACATTTTAAAAAAATTTTACTAGAGTGCATGCTACAGTGGTGATATTTACATATTAGTCTGCTTTAATGAAAGACGAGGTGGTCAGAGAAGGCTAAATCTGAATAAATGAGAAAGACTTTGCCAAACAGGGAACAGGTTGGATTGGAATATTCTCGGGAAAATAAACAGCTGTGCTAATTAAAAAAAAAAAAAAAAGAGAGATAAAGTGCCTTAATTTTTAGTGCCTCAAGATCACTTTTAGAATTGAAGAGGATTTTTACTCAAAAACCTAACTTTATAATCAGCTCTTTGTTCAGTTTCTGTAGATATGCTTGCCGCACAGGCCATGGGGCGGGGTGACCTTGAAATTAACTAAAGACTCATCCTCTCTTTTGCTTGTTCTGGCTAAATGACAAATGTAATTGCCTGTAACCCATAGCACCTCCTGTGTTCGTAACTGTCAGGACAAATTAACCAATCGGCCCATGCCATCTAAGTTCTATAAAGGCAAAGTTGCTCCTGAGCTCAGGGCCCAAATTTTGAGAGCGTTCACTCTCTGAGATTTCCAGTGTAATAAACCCAAGCTCTTCAACTCTCTGAGTTCTTCTTGGTTTCTCACCAGTCTGGTTTTTGCAACATTTCTGCAACTGGATAAGTTCTTTTTTTGTTGTTCTTTTCTTTTTTCTTTTGAGATAATTCTAATTTACAAAATCATTGAAAAATTAGTACAGAGAATTTCCATTTATTCTCCAGAGAGGATAAGTAAATTGTCCAGATGACACAGAGGCTGTCTGGCTTTAGAGCCCAAGACCTTAATCATTTGCTTTGCTATTTTGCTTCTATTTAAAATTGTATGTAATTCAAAGGAAAGTCAAGATGTATGAACATGGACACAAAACAAATGCATTAAAGAGAACTGATATCTATCACAAAGATTCTTTGTTTTATCAAATAAACCTCCACAGTATTTATTTAAACTCTCCAACTGAACTACAAATCATAAAACTTCTATTCACCAACAAATCCCTTATGCAAAACAGAAGTACTTAAATAATAGCCCTTCCTGAAATCTGAAAATTCCCATTATGCCTTCTTTCATGATATGTGTCTTTAGCTGGCACCTATTTATATGCATTTACAACAAAGGCTGTTTTAAAGCATAGGAACTTAAAAAAAAGTCTAGGTCGAGATTTTTTTCTGCAAAGTGTTTTCATGAGCAGTAAGTTGAAAATATATTATTCATAGTATTGGTGCTCTTTAATGTCAAGCAGACCTTAGAATTATTGCTGTTCATTTAACAGAGAATGAAATAACTTCTACTTCTGTTGGCCTCCTTCCACAGATATAAAGAACACATGTATATCCAAGAAATTTTAATAAAAGAAAAGAGAATAGAAATTTAGATTCATTAGAGAAACGATCAATTTATTGAAGTTTTATAGCTTAAACACTTACGGAATTTTAAAGACGTGTAAGAGATGATTTTTTAAAAAACCTTCAATATACCCTTCAATAATAAAAGGAAGAAATGCATTTTAGAGTTTAAATTTCAAACGATATGTTGCACATAGTACCGTTTCATCCCAATATTCTCAAAGGAAAAACCTCACATGGTAATAAACACACCAGCAGCATGTCTTTAAATCAAAACACATTCAGTTGTAACACACAGCACTATTTTATACATCCCTAAGAAAGAAAAATCTGCCAATGAAACTATGACACATTATAACTTACAAGCTACACCTAACTCTCAGAGATATTAAAAAGGTAAACATGTGCTTTTTTATCTAATAAAGTAAGTTATCCTAGAGAGTTCCACAGAAACCCGTACAGTGCTCCTTTACTTGTGATGTATGATGACCCACGTTGTCACAGTTGTATCTTCCATTTCTTCTCCTCTTTTGCTTAACAAATATAATTACATTGAAATCCAGGCATTTATTTAAAAAGGATGTTTGATTTAATCTTTTGGTAACTCTAACACTGATACGAAGTGGTAATGTTTGAGCATTTTAAACCTTAATTTAAAAATTAAATAGGTCCTTTATATGTTTTGTTAAATTTATTCATAGATATTTTATTCTTTTTGTTGAAATTGCAAAGGAATTATTTTTTCCACTTCTTTATCTGTCACTTCATTAGTAGAGTATAGGGATATTATGGATTTTTGAACATTGATTTTGTAACCAGAAACATTACTGCATTTGCTTATTGTTTCTGGTAGAGTTCTTGTGGAATCTTTAGGTTTTTCTATATAGAGAATTATGTCGTCTGACAGTTTGACTTCTTTGTTTCCTATTTGGATGCCTTTTAAATCTTTCTCTAGCCTGATTGCACTCTCTAGGACTTCCAATTTTATATTGAATAAGAGTGGTGATACAGGACAGTCTTGCCTTTTCCTTGATCTTAGAGGAAAGGTTTTCAGTTTTTAGCCATGAAGTATAATGTTGGCTTAGAGTCTTGTTGAAGGCTTTTTCTGCATATTGACATGATTGTATGATTCTTATGTTTTAATATGTTCATGTGCTGTATTACATTAATCAATTTGCATATGTTGAACCATCCCTGTGCCCTGGGATGAAGCCCACTTGATCATGGTGTGTGTAATCTTTTTAATATGTTGTTGTATTCAGTTCACTAGTATCTTATTTAGAATTTTTGCATTTGTGTTCATGAGAGATATTGGTCTGTAGTTTTCTTTTTTTGTGTTATCTTTACCAGGTTTTGGTATCAGAGTGATATTGGCCTCATAAAATGAGTTAGGAAGTGTTGCTTCCTCTTTAATGTTTTGAAAGAGTGTTTGGAGAATAGCTATTAAATAATTGAATGTTTGTTAGAATTCGCTGATGAAGCCATCTGGTCTTGGACTTTTACTTTTTGATAGGTTTTTGATAATTGTTTAAATTTCCATACTGCTGATTGATCTCTTTAGATTTTTCAGTTTTTTTTTAAAATTCCATCTGGGAAGGTTATATATTTCTAAGTACTGATCTATTTCTTGTAGGTTATTAATTTGGTGTTATATACTTTTTTATAGTATTCTTGTATGATCCTTTGTATTTTTGCAGTATCAGTTGTAATTTCCCCTCTTTCATCTCAGACATCGTTTATTTGTGTTTTTTTTTTCTTTTTTCTTTAGTGAGTATAGCCAGGGCTTTGTCAATTTTATTAACCATTCAAAGAACCGACTCTTTGTTGCATTCATTTTTTCTATTATTTTGTTTGCTTGTTTTGTTTTCAATTTAATGTATTTCTGCTCTAATTTTGATGATTTCTTTCCTTCTGCTGACTTTAGGCTTCATTTGTTCTTCCTTTTCTAGTTTTTTAAGATAAAAAGTTAAGTTATTTATTTGGGCTTGTTCTTGTTTTTGGAGATAGGCCTGTGATTATATGAACTTTTCTCTTTTGACTGCTTTTGCCATGTCCCAAAAGTTTTGATATGTTGTACTATCATTATCCTCTGTGTATCTCTTGATGTCTCTTTTTATTTCTTCTCTCAGTTATTCTTCATTAGCATGTTGTTTAATCTTCATGTATTTGTGTTTCTTCCTGATTTATTTTTGCAGTTGATCTCTAGTTTCAGAGTATTATGATCAGAGAATATGATTGGTATGTTTTTAATCCTCTTATATTTGTTGAGGCTATCTCTGTGTCCCAATATGTGTTTGATTCTTTAAAATGTCCCATGTGCATTAGAGAAGAATGTATAAGCAGTTGTTTTGGGATGGAAGGCTCTATAAATGTCAATTATGTCCAGTTGGCCATGGGGATAAGGCAGCTTTTCTGTTACCAAATCCTTAGGCATGTAACTATTAGGCATTGAAATTTGATTATTTATTCACTTTTTAAAATATTGGACAGTTTTAATAAATACCTTTGAGTACACCAATAATGATTCACCTGTGATAAGTGTTCTTGTTCTACATTCCATGCTAACTTCTAATAATGAAAGCTAAAACAGAATGAAATAGCATTGATACAATGCACACAGATCACTATTCACTGGAGTTATTCATGATTTTTTTTACAATTGGTATGTAATATGAATCAACTATACTTTAGCTCTTCCAGATTAGTTGAAGAATAAAATACTGAGGGACCCCACTAGAAATATGTTTTTTAAAATGTGTGTTGGAGAAGTAGCAGCAGTAAATCAAACCTTTTTAAATTAGTCTTTGATGCCTAGACAATGATTTTCTTGGTCTCATGTAGATTAGTTTATGCTCATTTTATCCACAGAACTTTCTTCAGAGCAGCCTTTATTTCCTTTTCTTACATGCTGTAAATGAGGGGGAGTTACCGTGGAATAGAATAGTTAAAGTCTTCTGAATTTCATCTGGGTTATCACCTGTGGGGTTCATGTACATTGTGAAAAGAATCCCAAAGAATAAGCACACCACTCTCAATGTGATACACAGGTGGAAAAGGCCTTCTGCTGGCCAGCTGCTGAAGGAACTTTTAACACAGCTATCACTAACAGGGAATAGGGGTCAAGAATGTACCAGAGTGAGGATGATAATGAGGGAGGTCAGAACGTAGAAGACGATCTCAGTGACAGGAGCCGGGGCACAGGACTGAGGCATCAGAGGGACTATGCCATGCACAAAATGATCGGCAATTGAGAGAGCTGTACACTGGGGACAGAGTAACTAAGGAACCTAAACGCCCAGCAAAGAGACAGAACAGATTCTTTGGGTTACAACAGTTGGCTAGTGCAATGGTGGTAGATAATGTTCTACCAATTGCATGCAATGATGAGGAGGAAATATGCCTCTGTTACAACAAGGAAAGTAAAAAAAAAAAAAAGGAAACTAGAAGAGACGGCCAACAAAGGAGATCTTTTTTGTCTCTGAGATGAAATTGACTAGCTTCCTGGGCATAGTAGAGGTAATGTGCTAGATTTCAAGGAAAGCAAAGTTTTCTAGGAAAATAAATATTGGGGTGTGAAGCTGTTAGTCACCCCTTACAGCAAAGATAATGGTCCCATTTTCTATGATGTTAAATATATAGACCCCAAAGAACAGTGAGAAGAGGAAACTGAAACTCCTGTCAATTGGTGTGGCCAGGAGTTGGAACTCAGTCTCATTGCTTTTTGCTAAAATGTTCATGAATCCCAGGGCTGCAGAGAAGATGGAAAACACCGCTATACAATTTGTTGTGTTTCTTGAAAAACTTGTAGGACACCTATGCAAGGTATATATGCTGGCTATTTGGCAATTACTTTGCAATGACCCATCCATTAAGTACTAGCTTTCATTTGAAAGTCACCAATCAACAATACTTCTCATTCCATTTAAATTAAAATGAGTTCATAACACTAGATTTTCATATTACTCAGATAGTCTATATTGATGGGATAGGTTAAAAAATTCCTCTCTTCTCTTTGAAATTTTGGAATCTCAGGACTACATTCTATGAAAGACAAAAAAGTGGTTATAAGTTTTTATTTCTTTTTCCCTCTTATAGTTAATTATTTCTAATAGAACAGCTTTTAGTCTGAGTTAATTTTAAACTAAGAATTAGGAGTGAAACAGCTATTTTTGACCTCTTTCTTCAAGTGGAAAGTACTTGACACACTTCTCAGATAACTCCTGGCCTGTGAATGTCCACTGTGCACTCTGAGCTTTTTATTTTTATTTGATTGATTATTTATTTATTTATTTATTTATATTTTTATTTTTCAGTGAGCTAAACCTTGGTTGACCTCACAGATTGTAAGAAACTTGTCAGCTTATAATCCCTTATTTTAAAAACATTTATGTGATGTACATTAGAAGTGAGAATAAGTTTTATTTAATTGGGGGCATTGTAGAAAATCAGTAATTGAGCATGACACTGAACAGTCTTCTAGGAACAAATTATGTAATTTATCAAATTTCTGAACAATGAGGCATTCCTTTGTGAGTCTTTAGACAAGGAAATTTTAGAGCTAGTTAAACTGATGGAGATCTGAGGAGTGGGGTACTGGAGTCAACAGTTCATGTAACATAACTTTATTATATTACTGGAGATAGTGTGGATGAAACTGAATATCCAGAAACATGAAACCCACAAATTTGCAAAATATATTATTATTAAATGATATTCCATCCATTTGGAGATGTCATCAAGGAAATACAGTTATGCCTAGACAGGGAAAAAAACTGAAAGTAAACATCTATCTTCTCACTGATGGTTCTCTTTCCTTACATGGAATCAAAACCCAGGGACCTGGACCTGAGAAACCTAGGATTCACATAATTAAACCATTGAAACTCCCTTTTCTCCCTTCCTGAGGTGCTCAAAAAGAAATGGTTATAGCAAAGGGATAGTTCTTTTGGGAGATATGACAGACAGTGAAAAGAAAAACAGCACCATATTCAATCCTTGAGGTGTGGTTCTCATTTGACATATTGATATTTCCCTCAAGGGCTATATAAAAGACCTCAACCACCCACAGGCACCTAGATATTTCACTCATCTCACCCAGCAGTGAAATTTCAACAGATGAGTTTTATATATTGGTTACTTTTGCTGTAGAGTAGTTGCAAGAAATACGCCAAAAACCTCATGAGGATATTTCAGAATGAAGGGGAAGAATGTATTGCTGAGACTCTCAAGGGTGCAATTAAGTTTCATCTTAGGTTATTGTGAAGTTTTCAGTCTCCTTTGGGGCAGCTTCATGACTTCCTCAAGGCTCCTTGGTATAATATCCTTTAGTTTTCATATAGTTTACGTTAGATTTGCTAACAGAGCAAAGGCAGGAATAATGTTCTAAAGGCAATAGTGAGATGTCTGTTTGGGTTTCCAAAGAACTTCTTTTTGTTTTCAGAAAGTCTTTTTCACTGTGAGATATAGGCAATGTTCACAATGTACATTGTTTATACTCTCTAGAAATATGTTTACTTCACACACTTGCCATCTGTGAATTTTTGCTTCCAGTCCTTATCTACTGATATGTAGATGACTTGTTGTTTTCTTTTTGTCCTGTCTGTTTTTGGTTTCTTATTTCTTTTATTCTTATTTTATTTTGGATTCTTCAAGTATTTATATTAGTTCATTTTTCTCTATTACCTTTTTGATTGTTTAAATGTATATTTTTTTATTTAGATAAACTATACATGAAATAGAAATGATCATTTTAATTTAAGTGTACAGTTCTGTGGCAGTAACTACATGCACATTGTTGTGCAAGCATCACCACCAGTCACTTCCAGAACTTTGTCATCATTCCAAACTGAAACTCCGTACCCATTAAACAATTCCTTCTCATTCCACTCTCCCCAGCCCCTGGCAACCACCATGCTACTTTTTGTCTCTATAAATTTACTTCTCTAGGAACCCCATATAAAAATCACACAAATTTTGTCCTTTTGTGATGGGCTTATTTCACCAAGGTGCATCCATGTTGTAGAATGTGTCAGAATGGCCCTCCATGTCAAGGCTGAATAATCCTCCTTTTTGTATATATAGCATTTTGTTTATCCATTCATCTGTTAAAAGTCTCTTGGATTGCTTCCACTGTTTGGCTATTGTGAATAACGCTGCTATGAGCATGGGTGAACATCAAATATCTCTTCAATTCCCTGTATTCAGTTCTTTTCGGTATAAACCTACCAGTGTAATTGCTGGATCATATGATAATTCTTTGTTTAATTTTTTGAGGAAACACCATACTAATTTCTACCATGTCAGCACCATTTAACATTTCCACCAGCAATGTGCTAGTGCTCTTATTTTGCCACAACCTCTCTATTTCTTTCTTTCTTTTAAATATTTTTTTTTGTAAATGGTATCTAATTGTAGTTTTCATTTGTATTTTCCTAATGATTAGTGAGGTTGAGCATCTTTTTACATCTTTATTGGCCATTTGTATATCTTCTTTAGAGAAATAGTCTATTGCCTTATTTAAGTTCTTTGCCATTAAAAAAAAATTTATTGTTGAGTTTAAGAGTTATTTATATATTCTAGAAATAAACCCTATTTTAGATATATAATTGCAAATATTTTCTTCCATTCCAAAGGTTGTGTTTTTATTCTGTTGATAGTATCCTTTGATGGACAAAAGTTTTAAATTTTGATGGAGTCTAATTTATCTATTTTTTGTTGCTTGTGCTTTTTGTGTCATATGCAGGATGTCATTGCCAATCTAATGTCACGAAGCTTTTCTGCTATGTTTCTTTTAAAAGTTTTGTAGCTTTAGGTCTTATGTGTAGACCTTTAATTCATTTTGAATTAATTCTTGCATATGATATAAGGTAAAATACAGTTTCATTATTATGCATGTAGATATTCAGTTTTCCTAGTACCATTTGCAGAAAAGATTGACCTTTCTCAACTGAATGGTATTGTCATTCTTGTCTAAATAATTTGACCATTATGTGTGAGGGTTTTTTTAAAAAAATCTTTATTCTATTTTATTGGTTTACATATGTGACATTTATTATTTTGAGGTAGTTTTTTTTCTATTTTTTTTGATTGTTGAGTGCTTCTATCATGGGAAGGTGTTGAATTTTGTCAAATGCCTTTTATGCATCAATTGAGATGATTATATGATTTTTCTTTCTTCTGTCAAAGATGATGTATCACACTGATTGATTTTCATAATTTGAACCATGCAGAAATAAACCCCTCTTGGTCATGATGTATAATTCTTTAAATATGCTGTTGAATTTGGTTTGCTAGTATATTTTTTTTGAGAATTTTTTCCTATATTCTTAAGGGATATTGGTCTGTAGTTTCTTTTTTAATATAGTGTCTTTGGCTTTAATATAAGAGTAATGCTTGCCTCATACTCAGCCATTAGAAAAGATGAAACACTGCCATTTGCGACAACATAAATGGATCTTGAGATTATCATGCTTTCATGATTTCACTTATATGTAGGATATAAAACTGAGAGCAACAAATGAACAAGACAAATAGAGACTCATGAACACAAACAACAGTATAGTGGTTGCCAAAGGGAAAAGGAGGAGGAGGAAAGTAAATAAAGGTAAAAGGAGTAAAATATAAAATGATTGAAAGAAACTTAACTTTGTTTGGTGAACATACAATTCAATATACATATAATGTATTATTGAACGGTGTAATTCAAACCAATACAATTTTATTAACCAATGTCACCCCAATAAATTTAATTCAAAATTTTTAAGATTGTTTTCTGGCCTAACATATGGTTTATCCTGCAGAATTAAAATATTTAAAATTTTGTTAAGAACCATGGTATTGTGAGGGGTGTGTGTGTGTGTTCGTGTGTGTGTGTGTCCATTCATGAAGAGAGACGAAGGGAATGGATTGGCAGAGTCTCTAGTGGAAAATTCAATACCTTTGAACCAAAAGAAGGCAACATACTGGGGAAATTGTAGAAAACTGTGTGTAAATCCAAGCAACAGATGAATCATGGCCATAAATTTCCAGGAACACTGATTTTAATTTTTTTTCTGTATGGTGTCAGGTTTAGTTCTTGTTCCTACTTACTTAAGGACAAAGACCACTAAGGGCTCCAGCTTCATGTGAGGCCTCTCATCTCCTTTTCTCCAACCAGGCTTTGTCATGAATCATACGGATTTGAAATATAAGTAAGTGTTCTCTGAATATAAATGGCTTTAAGTGCTCACCACTCAGACCTTTATAAAAATTTTGACTCACGATTTTCTTATTTTTTCTTTAGTTTGTCATTTTATTATTTTCTTTTATTTCTCATTTTAGTTTATTTTTATGTGGATGGTAGGTCAAAGTAACATTGCTTTCTATTACTACAACCAATTGTTGTGACCGGAATAACCAGACTCAACCTGAGTGCTCTGATATTAGAGGCAGTTTATTAGCCGGTGGCTGTCCTTCCAAAGGAGCAGCCCTGAAACATAAAGGTACAAGGGTTCTAAGCCCTAAATCCTATAAATCATTTTGTCTAAATTACAAAGGTTTAATTTTTCTTCTATTCACTACCTGTCAACCTAAAGGTGGGTTGTGCAAGTGGGGGAACAGAAGCAGAAAGCGTACTGTTAAAATGTTAGGATCCCATAGGTAACTGTTAGGTTCTGATGGGCAACTGTTAGGTTCCCAGGGGTAATAGTCAAACAACAACTTTTCAAGCAAGCAGGTGTCCAGAAGCGAGACATGGCGATTAGCACGTAGGCTCTTAACCTTAACTCATTACTACATCTTTGTGACCCTTTCAGTAGCACGTCATCACACAATGTTTACTTGAAATTTTAAAATCATGCTTTTGTTTGGACTTTAATGTATATTGCATTTTATAGTCACTCTTATTTTGGGAACTCATTAGTAATTTCTAGGAGTGGTTAATTATATGGTGGCCTACAGAGAATTTCTAGAAGCACTGAGGTGTACTTGCAAAAAGACAATGCCCTTTAATTAGCTATGCTTGAGTCCTTTTTCACATGACACAGAACTGTGCTTTCATACATGCTGCTTTGCACAACCTCTCCTAGTATTTAATCTTTCTTCACTTTTTACACTCGTACCATTTAATAAAAAGAAAACTCTTGTAATTTTGCTGTACATTTCTACCATGAGACTGTGAGGGAAGAAAATGTGTCTTATATACTTTTGTATCAAATTTATTTCCTGGCTCAACGTCTGGTATTATAGGTGCTCAACAACAAGGATAAACAACAACAACAAAAATTGAATGATGAGGGAGAAGACATATATACATAAATGTGATAAAATAGTTAGAGTTTATAACCGTGTATTTGTACAAGTCTAAGAAGAGAAAGACATTTGTCATATTTTTTCTAAAATACCAACAAATTTGAGTGGAATAGGGTTAAGGTGTTCTTATGACCCTGTTTCAACTTTTTTATAAACCTAGAATTGTGGGAAGAAAACAATTTTCTAGATCTAATTACCAAAAAATTCCTCTAGAAAGTTATTCTTTGTTCAAAAACCAACTGTATTTTACTTATTTTCAAACAAATAATATAGGCACATGGCAAAGAATTTTAAAACGTTAAAAAGTGGGTGTAAAGGATATAAGTCTTTTTTACTCTTTTGTTCTTCAGACATCAAATTCAACTCATCTGAAGCAACCCCTGTTATCAATTTCTACATCTTCATCAGGAGCCAGTCTAACATTTACATAAAAGGTAGCTACACTCTGCTACTTACCTTGTTTTTTTCACTCAACAATATATATTAGAGATATTACATAATATCACATATAAAGTTTCTTCATGTTAGTCTTCTGTTAATGAGAACTGATATTTTCTCGAATACTGCAGTGAATAGACTTGTACTTTCATCATTTCTCACATGTATGAGAATATTTATAGAAGCTGAGCTGCTTGATTACAGGGCCTATGTCATCTAAATTTTTATAGAATTTGCCTCATTGTCCTATATATTTTGTAAAATTTATACTCCCATACAGTGTCTTATCAAACTATTTAATCTTTGTCACTCTAATGGGTTAAAAATGAAATACTCTTATAAGCTTAATCTGCATTATCTATTTATAAATAAATTGTCATTCTTTCCATATGTTTAAGAATCTTTTCTGTATGCATTTGTTTGTATCTTTTTGCTTATTTTTCTATTGAGATCCTGATCTGTTTTATTACTGTTTACAGAGCTTTATATACACTATGGAAACAAACATTGTTTAACTGGAAAATAATTGAAAAGTCCTAAATTATTGACGAGCAAATCCTTTAGAAATTCTAAAGATAGAAGTATAAGATTAGTTAGTAAAGCAAAAGCAACTTGTGCTAGTGAAAGGGGTGGTGGCTAGGAATTTTTTTTTAACCATTGAAGTTATTATCCTCAGCAAATCACTCCTCATTTTTTATTCTTATTTTCTTCATATGCAGGGTTAAGTAGTTGAATTGATAAAGACACATCAATAATAGGATGACCTTTCATTCAAGGCTTAGGAGGGCATTCAAGGAGAACTAGCCCAAGTTACTAATGCAAATCCTGAGTAAATCTTTTTACTGATTTATAATTTGTAAGCACTTCCCATTGAAAAAAAAATGTAGTCTAAATCTGTTCTCTGTGGTTCTGGTTTTCCCTCTCATTTTATTTTAAACACCCAGATTCCTCCACCCACCTCTTTTACCCTTCTTCTTGTTCACAAGGGTAAAATCCCATGGAATCCAAAAGTGATTGCAATGAAAAAAGCAGGCCTACAGCCCAGTCTTGTGTTTATAGCAGTCCCCATATGCATTTGTCTCTGATTTGTGGGTTTGAATGGCTATAAGATCAACTTCTGAAAGTGAGGGAATAAATGAGAATGTATGAAATTTTAATATAATAGAAAATAATTTCTGGTTATGGCTATGATTAAACAGATTGTATTAAACTAACCTTTCTACCAAAAGTAATTATAAAATCTGAACAAAATGCATAAAACAATCATTTGAGGCACTAGAGAGCAATCAACACAGGCAAGACTTCAGATCATATCAAGAAAGGAGAGACAGGCAGATGAGTTCTAATTCACTTTGGGTGTTTTTCCATGAGGACATGATAATTCACAGAGTGGGAAGAGTGTGGGGGATATGGAAGCATGCAGTAAAAATGGGAGAAAGGAAGAATAAAGGTCTCAGCAGAAAGCAGTACTTTTACTGAACTGAAGAGATAAAGGATTTGATGTTTGTGGTTGCCAAACCAGCTGGGGTTAGGAAACAAATTGTGGAGAAAGATCACAAAAATGTGAGGCTCAAAATATGAGGTAATCTCTTTTCAAAGCATTTTTGATTTCTAAGCTATTTATGTGCAAGATGAGCTTTCAAGAAATCTAGCGTAAAGCAGAAACTAGGATTCTAAAGTGCTGAGCAGAGGATTCAAAAGTTATGGTGTTCATGGGGTACAGAAGTAAGAAGTCAAGGCCTGCTAAGGTGGAGGAGTCCTGAAACAGTCCAGGCTTGCAGTGTGAGGTCTCAGAAGGCTATGTTCCTGGAGTAGAGTTACAATACAGAAATAAAAGTAAAACTGGCATAGACTATTTTTATAACATCAACATAGTCCTTAAATGAGATTAAATTCATCTGTCTCTATCTACTGCTAGAAGGAAACTTTAACTTTTATTGAATTACTACTATAAACATTGTTTATAATTTTTAAAATATAGTGTTTGGTATTTATTTAAAACATTGAGACATGCTAAAAAAACAGGACAAGTGATAAAAAACCAAGAGAAGAAATAAAAAAACAGACATATGCTCTTAAATGATTGAGATTTTGATCGAAAGTAGGATGAATAATTATCTAATAAAACCATTTTTTTGACCTGAAAATGACTTGTGCAATTTTAGAAAATGTTTTTAAACAAGTTGAAAAAGTTTTTAAATATGTTAAATACAGTTTGAGCTCTAAGTGCCCAAGAGCCCTACTGATTAAATTTTTTTTATCCTCAGAAATTTCTGCAGGGCCCTTTTCATATCTTTGTTCCTAAGACTGTATATCACAGGGTTCAGAAGTGGGGTCACAACAGAATAAAAGAGAGTCACAATCTTCTGCATTCCAGCTTCATGCTCAGATGTCGGGCTCCCATACATGACCATCACTGAGCCATAGAACAGTGAAACCACAGATAGATGAGCCCCACAGGTGGAAAAAGCCTTTCTTCGTCCAGCTGCTGATGGGACTTTCAATACAGCTCTTAGGACCAGAGCATAAGACACCATGATGAAGAGAAAAGGAATGATGAGGGGCAAAGGACTTAAAGTGGAGAAGACAAGCTCTACCACAGCAGCTTTTTGGCAAGTGAGTGTTAAAAGAGGACCTGGGTCACAAAGGAAATGGTCAATAATCCTGGAGCCACAGAAGGACATTTGGGAGATGATGATGATAGGAATCAAGAACCAGAGAAAGCCAAGTACCCAGCAGCTGACAACAAGATGGGTGCAGAGACGTGCAGTCATAACTGTGGGGTAATGTAGAGGCCGGCAGATGGCAAGGTATCGATCAAATGCCATAACAGCCAAGAAAAAGCATTCTGTAGAACCCAACGAAAAGAAAAAGTAGAACTGGAGAAAGCACCCAGAGAAGGAGATGACCTTAGTGTCAGAGAGGAAGTTGGCCAACATGTTAGGGACAGTGGAGGTGACATACCAGATCTCCAGGAAGGAGAAGTTGGCGAGCAGGATGTACATGGG